>BMAO01006721.1:0-72943 GCA_019973975.1 Trichonephila clavata
ATGTATAATATATATACACTGGTGTGCAAAAATTAAGGACGAAGTCGAAAAATTAGCATATCAGCTGAACGAAGAGGCAGAGCGGACAGAAAGACCAATCAGGAGATTAAGGAGGTGATGTACGTAGCACATGCGCAGATATGCAGGTAGACGTAATGGGGGAGTGTCTGAGTAGTAAAGCATGTTGTCGGTGTAAGATTAGTATTTCTGGCAAAGAGATTGCATACCGTATAGCAGTTAAAATCACACCGAGTTGCTGCCTCAGCGAGAAATGGCGAATAATCAATCTGTTAGACGACATCTGGATGCTTTTACCCGAGGTCGAATCATTGGGAAGTTGGCTGCAGAGTTCGGAATTGCTCACAGCATCGTTTCACGACTTTGGAGACAATTTCAAACTACAGGAACAGCTATCCGGGGGTTCAGTAGTGGTCGTCCACGAGGAACCACACCCGCAGATGACCGGTATATTGCCTTACAGGCCAGAAGAAACAGGCGGCAGACAGCGGGAGAAATCGCTAGACACACGACACAGGCGACTGGACGACCGATATCGCGTTTTACCGTGGCCAGAAGACTGCACGGTGGTGGTCTGTTTGCACGACGCCCTGTACGGTGTGTACCTCTAACGCCTGCCCATCGGAGAAGGCGTTCTCTGTGGTGCCGGAACACCGGAATTGGAGAGACAATGAATGGGGACGAGTACTCTTTACAGATGAGAGCAGATTCAGTCTGAGTAGCGATTCTCATCGCATACTCATCTGGAGAGAGCGGGGAAGCCGCAATCATCCTTCGAACATCATTGAAAGGGACAGGTATGGAGGTGGCGGTGTTCTCGTTTGGGGAGGCATCATGCTTGGTAGTCGTACAGACCTTCACATCTTCGACGCAGGTTCAGTCAACGGGACCCGTTATTGTAACGAGATTCTTCTTCCATATGTGCGTCTTTTTAGAGGCGCTATGGGTCCGCAGTTCCTTTTCATGGACGACAATGCACCATGTCATCGCACAGTAGCTGCCGAACAGCTCTTAGAGAGTGAGGATATTGAACGTATGGATTGGCCGGCACGATCTCCGGATCTCAATCCCTCGAGCATGTATGGGATTTTCTAGGCAGACGTTTGGCAGCTCGTACCTTACCACCAGTAACTATTCCGGAGCTTCTATTGGCGCTGCAAGACGAATGGGCAGCAATGCCTCAACAACTCATTGACACCCTCATTCTCAGCAAGGGCAGACGCTGTGAAACCTGCCTAGCAGTCAGGGGAGATCATATCCCCTACTAAAGACCGGATATTTCTTGCTGGACACCCATCACAGGGATGTTTCGGCCTTCAGTCGCATTGCGCTCCATGCTACTTTTTCAATAAAGCTTCTTTTTATCCTCTGGTTTCTCTTTTAGTAAGTGTTGCTTACATTACTCATGTCCTTACGTATTGGGGATCTTACGGTATTAAATGTGTTGATTTGGAATGCTTTTGTACAAAGTTATATTGAAAAAACCGTCTCGTCCTAATTTTTGCACACCAGTGTATAGTAGAACGTCGTTTATCCGAACGTTTATTATAAGGAGCGTCAAATATCCCGACCAGTGTATATATATATTATACACTGGTCGCTGCACAATAGTACAGCGGAAAATAAGTCATTATTTTCCACAATAAAGGTAAACTTGTGACATTCCCCAGTTATTTTACATTTAAGCAAGTTTAACGAATGTGATAATTTTCAATATTCGTATAGTGTCCAGTTTCATATACTGCATGGATCGCATTCGGTTTTCGGTTATCCGAACAATCGCGCATCCAAACGGTGTCCAGTCCTAATTGATTCAGATAAACGACGTTCTACTGTATATATATATATATATATATATATATATAATGTACTCAAATAAACTTAATTTTTTTCGATTTTCTTTAACATAGATTTCTTTTAACACCAAAAAATATTTCAGTCCGCCTGGTTTTCGTGTTAAACGATTTTCACTGCACTTCCTTAGTAAGCCTTATTTAAACTTATTGCTCATTTATTTTATTCTACATACGTATTATCAAGGATATTATTACGGTAGGAACTCTCACATAGATCTTATATAATAACCTAATTTTCTAGTACGTTTATGCATTGTCCGACATAAATTAATCAGTTTCTATGTACATCACGGCATGTTGTCTTCTAAAACTATTAAAGGTAGAATTTACACAGCTATATGAATCTTAGAAAGTTCTCTAAGTGTTGAAACGTGATATTAACATAATGACCCACTTGAAGCAAATATGCATTATGCATTTAATAAAATTAAGAGATTTATGTATATGTGGAAAAGAGAGAGAGGTTTTCATTCCATAGGAGTTCTTGAAGTTTCGAGAGCGTATTTTATTTCATTTCGTTTTGCGCATTTGATATTTTAATGTTATTTAAGAATATTAGATTATAGAGAATTGTTTTATATAAAATTAAATAAAAATCCCATTTTTATTTTTATTCTAATTAGTTAATTCAAACAATACCTAAATTTGTATTCTAATGCGTAAACTGCAGCGATGGATTTAAGAGCATTATATTAGATGCTATACGTACGACTTTCACAAATTGATTACATGGAATCTCAAATACATGCGTTCCCACAGATCCTGTTGATCAGAAAATTGTTTCCCTCTTGTCCAATCCCATGTGGATCTCTTGATATTTAAAATTATTTTTCATAGGTACCGATATACCACAAATATTATGAACAAAATCTTCGTATTTTTAGCAATATATTAGATTACTTATCTTACAGTTTTGCAAATTGATCCTTATGATTATAAAGCGTTTTATAACGAATAAGGAAAAATTACAAATATTGAATATTAATGATAGTTCTTTTTCCCCCTTGTAATATTTAATGAAAAGGTAAGAGGCTTTTGTGTGTTGAGTCTCATTTAAAAAGAAAAAAGAAAACCTTTTTCTATTTCGTCATTAATAAGACGCATTTCATCAGTATTTCGAAATTGTAGAAGTTTTAATTTGGATTCCAGCTAAAGTAAATGTTCATATTTTATTTACACAAGCTTTAAATGAAAGATTTTATCCATAAAAAGAAAAAAAATATACATGTTTTTGAAAATGTTCATTTCAGATGTCAATATTAGAGTGTTGCTTGTGAACAAAATTAATGGATTTATGTCTAACAATTTTAACACGACAATAATCCTGATTTTATTGTTAAAATAACAATTTTACATCGAAATGTTTTAAGCGTTATAAAAACTTGAAGTGAGAATGGAAATTAAATGTTTCTTTTATTTTTTTCTGAAAGTTAATTTGCTCTATAAAGTACCTTTACTGTCACAATTGAATGCTAGTAATTTTTGAAAACATTCACAGAAATAAAGATTTAAAAACTCGCCCAAATAGACCTGACAATTTTAAGAAACAAAGATTGAAAAGCATTACATTTTGGGACAAAAAATATGTAAAATGATTAAATATGAAAAAGTAAGATTTATATACAAGTTTAAAAATTAAATTAGCAATAAATAAATAAAAAAAAATAAAAATCTATTCTTTTAACAAAATGAAAGCCAGAACTTATATAATCTCACTGAACTTATGAATATTGTGTATTAATATTATTTTAAACCGCCAAATATCTCTAAAATATTAAAATACATTGTTAAAATTTGAATCAAATTTCAAAAGTAAGAAGAACGAAATAAAATTCAGAATTAAAATGAAATATATATATCAAAGTTGTTTCCAATTTCGGAAACGTAAAGAATACAATGGAATGCATTGCTTTATGGTTAAGATTGTATTTTTTCGGTAATAAATAGATATAAAATCTAATACACGTTGAATCTAAAATAGTTCAGTATATTTTATATAAGGATATAGTTCCATTGTGTTGACCAATTACTTTATACTTGAAAGTATGTGTATGATGTAGAAGTATATGTATACATGATGAATTACGTTTTAGGTAATGTTTCAGTCGTTTCCATAAGATATCTTGAGCAGAAAAAAAATTCTATACAAATTATGTGCTTAAAATGTATAAGTTTTAATTTTCAGTTTAAAAAAGTTGTATTCAGGAAAATTTAATCATATTCAAAGAATTCCATTTACTATTTTCATTAATGTTGGCATTAATTTACTATTAAAATACGTGTATAAAAATAAAGAACCTAATCACATATATTGTAATAAGTGTAAACCTTAGATGACCTTTTTTAAAATATTTCGAATTAATGTATACGAATCTAATCAAATGAGAAAAAGATTCATTGGATAAAAATCAAAAAAATAAAATAGATTTTAAATGCAGAAGTTTAGGAAGAAAATGTTTTAGCATATATTCACAATTTAGATTACATTATTATACTTTTCCAAGTTTCTAAGACTTTCTAAATAAAGTAAAAAGAGATCCAAAAATAAAATTAGATTTTATTTTGGTCTTAAAAATAAAACCATTTCGCTTGATATTTCTTCCTATAATGTGAACGATTGCATTACAAAAGTGTATTCTTACATTCCATTTCCTCTGACTAAATCTTATTATTCTGCCTTGTTTTTTACTTCAATGTTTGCTTTCCTCCATTTCAAGAAAAAGAGTTTTTCATGCAATGATTTAATTTAGTTCTTTGAAATAGATTTATATACAATAAAATACAAAACGAACTAAAATGTTTGTCCAGTTACAAAAGTTGTAAAGTCGATTGAAGAAACTCACGATAAAAAGAAGCTGAGTCTTTTTTTATCGATAAAAAGACTTGATTTTTTTTCAATTGCAAAAGCGAAAAAAGTTTTTATTTATCGTCACTTATCAAATATCTTTATCAGCCCTGTCTCTTTAGAGCTATTTCTACATCAGAAGGACTAACTTCTCGGCTATTTCTTAAAAGTCAACAAGTCACGTCTTTTTTTTTTCTTCTTTTATTCTATAGCATACTTTCCCAGATCTTTTTATAGATCCTCTTAACGCCCTGTAGCTGTGAAGAAATTGGAAAGGTTTCACAATTTTTTGTCGTCTAATGAGATTTAGTGATTTCAAAAATAAGACTAATATAAAGTATACCCCAAAGCAATGGCAATAAGGATGTTATTTCTTTGGAAAACCAACTAAGATAGCATGTATTTTTTCAACACATATAAGTATAATTTTACTTCAGACAAAAAAAGGAGCATTTGATATGCGATTTTCTATTTGAACACGTTACATTTGGTTGAAGTTTTCTTAAAAAAAATCTTTCTTCTATTATTTAATTTCTTACATATGTAAAAAAAATATTTTATTATTACGAGGGTAAGTCATTAAGAAAATCACAAATGCATGTTGAAGAATTTAAATTAGGAACAGATATTCCCTGATAATGGTGATAGAAGAGAGACGCATACAGTTTTATGATATATTCAATTCATATTTTGTAGGTAGCATTCACACGCATACGTTATGCAGTTTCAAAAATGGCGATGGTGCTGAATGATTGCACGATAAAATAGCAGAGTGCTCTGATTAAATTTTTGCGGACGAAAGAACTTGAAAAAAAATATTCATTTAGAAGTATTACCTGTTTATGGGGAGAATTGTTTATCACGTAAAGCAGTGTGCAGTTGTGTGAAGAAACTTTAGCTAGGTCGTTCGAAAATTGTTGATAAAGATCGAAGCAGTCAACCAGTTTTGATAGCAACAAAACCAACTGAGCAACAGGTGGAATAATTGATTCGGACTGATCAAAAAGTGACAATTTACAGCATCGCAATTGCAATAGGATGATGTCATGGTTTAGCAACAGCATAATACATGATCGTGTGAATTTCCAAAAAGTTTGCGAACGTTGAGTTCCCGACAACTAATCTAGGAACACAAAAACTAATCGAATGGGCATTTGCTACCCTCTATTTGGTCCACAGAAAACAAATCTTGGAGGCAAACAATTTTCAGATGACGACGACGTTCACCATGAAGTCTTACTGTGGATGACACAACAACCCAAAGATTTTTGTGACACTGGAATAAGGGCTCTGATTAAACAATGAGATAGGTACATCAGCGTTGCAGGTGATCATGCGGAAGAATAAAATTGTTTCCAAGTTGTTATGTTTAATTATTTTTACTACATTTTGTGATTCATTAAATGACTTTTAAAATCAAGAGATATAAATATTTGACAACATTATATAAGCAAGGAATTTTAAAAAAAAAGCTGTCAAAAACATTGATACAGTTTGTATATTCACATATAAATATTAATACACTGAACAAAAAAATTATAATTTAATTCGAGATCAATAATTTTAGGTAAAATGCTGAATTGAATATGCAAGTAAAACAATTAAAAAAGTGCAATTTTTTTACCATTTTCAAAAATGCTATACGACAGAGGAAGGAAAGGAAATTCAAAACATGCTTGCATGGAAAGAATTTTTTTATTTTTGAGGACAATACCTCGTAGTGATTGCACAGAAATAAAAAGAATCAAAGACGACAAAATTCACCTTTAAAAAAACTCCCCAAGAAGCATCTTAAACTACATTAGATTATTTATATGAATAATTCAATAAATTTTAATTCTCAATGTGTTTTCATTGCTTTTAAGGCTAACGAATTTTCCCAGAGTATTGCAATTTAGTATTTTATGCACTATTTGAATAAATTCCAAATGGATCATGCCAATCAAACCAAAAAATTGTGTGAAAAAGAAGATAGCATTTCAGAACAGAAGAACAATAGATACTGAAGTAGGATACAAACGATCAATTTCGCCAAAAAATATATAGCTAATTTTTAAGAAACTATCGCCAAAGCATTCTTTTTACTATGTTTGAACGTGTGAGGGAAAGGTTTCATCTGCTGTCTGTATATCGTGGCATCTGGTGACGTCTTTTAATTCCGAGAAATTGATCGACAGTATAATACGTTAGTACCGAATAGAACTATAATTTAAAATAAGCAAAAAAGCTGAATTGCATTACTTTTTATTGATAAATAAATGGCCGAATTCAGAATATCTATGAATGTTCTTTCTTGGAAGAAAAGGGATTGATTGTGTTTTAACGCCAAATTTCGAAGAACTCGAAGGCTATGGCGACGGACCTCGAAACTTTGAACAGTGATTACGTAAATTTTGCACTCGGCTCTTCAAATTCCACATCCCCTTAGCAAAGTAAAGAATTCTGTCAGTGGCAAATTTAACACCTATCCTTAACTCAACTCAACGAATCATTAGTGCAACCTTAATTTGAGCCCACGCTTATGAATTCGCAACTTGGCCACCTATAAAAAGGGTACACAATTTGAAAGAAAAATGTGATAATTAAGCTGCATTACTTATGAGAATAAGGCGTTGCCTTATTTATTATTTTTCCCATTGAAAAAATTATCATTGTTCTATAAATGTTTTAATAGCACCAACATTTCTAAGAGAGTAAATTAAACGATTCATTTTTGTTACATATATACCATTTACAAACAGAACTGAAATCAGAATGATATATCATTTTATAATCAAACATAAAATCTAGCCGATGTTCTGAAACACGTTTCAAAGAAAAAAGTGCTATTTTTACTTCCTTCAAAAATCCCGTCTTTTCGCAACAAACTTTGAGCTTTACTCTTTTTAGCGTTTACTTTTCTTTTAAACAAAAAAAGAAAGTTGTTTGCATAGTTTGTAGCGGATACAAATGGCCGCAGTGAAGAACTAGAATACTAATGCATTCACATCTCCAGGCGATTTTTTTATTCCTTTGGGCTATTTTCTTAACATTCTTTCTGAAAAACTTCTATTTTGGTAACGTTCAAAAGAATAAAGAATCTCTTCCAAGACCCTTTACTTTTAACAATTCTAAAAATTCACATTTTTGTAGAAATAATGCTTTTCTTTCCTCTAACTTCCAAATAATGTTTGTAGAAATATATGTAGTTTGCATTTGAAATATGTAGATTTTTTACGAAACTTAGTTATTCCAAGTTGTTTTTCCATGTTTTTCAGAAGAGTTATGAAATTTTAATATAAATGGTTATTTAATATTGTATTCCGTGAAGTAATTTTAGTATAGTTAATAAATTACTATTCTACAATTTCTTTCAATCCAATGCAATTTTCAGTAAAAGTAAAATGTATGACATCACAAATAATATCTGTTTAATATTTGCTAGGAAATTTTATTTAAAACTTGAATTCAAATTTCATGATTTTCGTTTCATTTTAAAGGTAAGATGGGCGATATTTATCAATCGGCACTAGCTTAGAATGCCCAAAATGTAAAGAATTTTTAATAGTTTTAATAAAATAAAATATTTATGTAATTTTATTTGTCTAAATAAGGACCCACTGTAAATAAATATTCAGTAATGTTTTGTTTGAAAAAATTATCGATTAAGCAAATAGTGTAACGAAATAATTGTTTCGTAAACACTATATCGTTTACTTTTCTAAACATCTTTACAAGAAATTAACTTTTTTAAACAATGCATATTAACTTTATTTGATTGTATTTTTTTTATAAAAATTTGAAATAATAATTTTGTTTGAAATGAATTTTCTGTGAATGTCACCTTTTTTACGAAATTGTTAGGTGACTTACACATTTTGTAAACATCCGATCTTTACATTTTTCAAATAAAACCATTAATCATCATAAAAATATTCCATATTATCATTTAGAGAATCCAATATTTTATTTATTTTTTATAAAGCTTTAATTGTGTCCAAGTTACATTTTAAGTCAAATCTCGTTGAAAAAAAACAAGAAAAGAGTTATAGTTTCAAGTTTTACTATCAAAATCCTGATTAATTGTATAAATATAATTATGAAACATAATTTGAAGCTTGTATAAATCGTCAATTTTGTAAGACTTAATCGATGTATAAGATGTTTTTTTTTGGTTATTTGTTGTAGAATCTAACCTTATACCTAAGTTGTTACAGTTATTTGAAGCTTTATTGCATGTCGACATAGAGAATATTGGAGGTAGATTATTGTATTCAATAACCTGTTCCAGATCTAACTAAATCGAATAAATTTTTAAGAAAAAAAGAGTGCTATCAGCCAAGTATAGAAAGCTTTGAACAATTTGACCTATTTGGTATTACTCTGCATTGATTATAATAAATGTTAAAACAGAAACATTAGAGTTTGATATCAAATTAGACCTAATTAAAATTTCGAATGCATTTTAAGCAACATCAATTAATTAAAAACTCTGCATATTCAATTCTGAAGTGGCTATAATATAGGAATCAGAGTGGTTATGTGCGATGATCACAAATTATTGGTATAAAAATTAACCTTTCTTGTGATCTACTTGATCAAATTGAAATAGGTAATATATGAGCTAATGCAGGATAAAAAGAAATAAAATAAACACATCAACTATTATCTAATAGTTCAATCCCTCTCCCTGAAATAATTAAAAAATGAATCTCCCACTTAGAAAAAAAAAATTAAATGGATTTTATTACACTTATGCGTATTGTAAAAAAACGTGAGATAAATTTCAAAGCATAGGATGCAAAGGCGAACATCACGGGTACCAGTACAGATCTATCATCACTATTACCAGATTCACTAATCGAACTTTCAAAACAATCAGTAATTTCCTAATCACTCTTAGATCCATTTATACTTAAAGTAGAATCCGAAAAACTTTTATAGTTAATTTCCTGAATAACTCCATCATTTATGAAATATTGAAAAAAATATATTTTATCACAGAAAGTAACCTACCTATATTCACGAAGAGCGGAACTACGTAACTGAGCTAAGGTTACAAAAATACATCGCTAATATGCGTATATATATTTGATTTTGCTAACCTTTAGTTTAAAATAAAATAACTAATTCTAAACACGCAACTAATATTCTGGTACTACCATTTAGTGAGAAATAAACATGATTTCGGGCATAAGAAATTGATAGTTTTTAATCCTTTTAGCGCGTTACTTTTGAACACTCCAGCCCGGATATATCACGGACACAAGAGATAGAGGGGAAATTTTACCCCA
The DNA here is from genome assembly GCA_019973975.1 of Trichonephila clavata. Classification (NCBI taxonomy): domain Eukaryota; kingdom Metazoa; phylum Arthropoda; class Arachnida; order Araneae; family Nephilidae; genus Trichonephila; species Trichonephila clavata. Next base: position 9,993 of record BMAO01006721.1, read on the forward strand.
TGATTTTGACGGGAGCGGGAAGAAAGGCATTAAGAGACGAAATATTTATATATTAATGTATTTTTTCGCAAACAAAAATTATATATTACTCGTATAACTAAATTAAGTCCAACAAAACGATTCAAATTACTTGGTAGGGCAAAAATCGCGATTCCACTGTATAATTAGTTTACCAGGTACGGTGTATTATGTGTTGATCCAAAATTATACTCCAACGTATTTTTTTTTTATCTTTGTTCACAATTTGAAAACTGGAAAAATGAACTATTTTGGACACTGATAATCCCGTAAATTTAAAATATATCGAAATGAAACTAAAAGTTAAAATATTTACATGGCCACTGCTTAGTCATTTCTGCTGTACTTTTCAAAAGGAACAGAATTAGCTGCGTTCACTCAGGACTATTTGAAAGAGACTGCTTTGTATTCCAGCCGAACATAAAATAGCAATGGGTTTCTTTTAATAGAAAGATAAAATAAGTAAACTCCAAATTTATCTTGGGTGGTTCGAGACAGATGGTAGACCAAACTCAAACACATTTGGTTTCTGTATCCAATTATTTTTAATTCATTACTCTGCGGGACTTTACTGGATCAAAACACAATGAATCATCAATAGATTTGTAATGGGGAACTATTCCTACTTCCCTCTAATCCCCCTTGTCTACTCTCGGACCTGGCTAGATGTGTGGTAGGAGCTAATTGATCAGACGATATAATTCACAAAAATCGTTTACTTGCCACAATAATCAACACAGACACAATAATAATCCACTTAAGATAGTTTTGATCAATAATTAGAGCGTGAAGGTGAGACCAGTTAGCATGGGGATAATATTTACAGACATTAAACTCGTTTCTACGCTAACTTATACTAGCTCGTTTTTAACTCGGACGAGCCCTAACAATTTACTCTCTAACTTTTATTTAAATAAGGCGCATAGTACCTGAACTCTTGTACTTTAAAAATCATTAGATGAGGCCTTGTACACTACAGGTTGGCTTGATCACCATGGATCCGAGCGATCCTCACTTTGGTAATCTTCAATTCTCACTTTAATAATCTTAGATTCTCACCTTACTAACTCACAACACTAGCGAATACAGAATTTATATAATAAACTTAATTTAAATAATCACATTTTATTACTTCGGTGACAGTTGGTTGAATTTATTATTTCCCTTAAAGAATCCCCCAAGAGGTTAGTAGAATCACGTATAGATCCGTCACAGATTAAATACTTTTTTATAATGTTTTACGCAATGACTAATGGGATAATAAATAAATAGCCGTTTAATAACACGAGCAATTAGGTGTACTTATATTTTATTTCAAAATACAAAGTAACTTTCATTATTGGTTGATTATCTCCAAAAATAGTAAACAATGTTTTTAAAAAATATATACGTTTTTAAAGTTAATATAATGTAATGAGTGAAAAATTTTTCATCATTACACCCTACCTAAATTAAAATGTAACTCATTGTAAATAAAATACAATTGTTTGCAACATTTCGCGTTCCCTCTGCAAAGAAGCTGCAGTTCCCTAGGCAGCTGCATAGCATACTTTGGAGATATCTGCCCTAAATTATCCTAGAAGGGTTAAAATTGATCATTCCTACGGTGAATATCGTCCTCTTTCGGAAATTCGTTGATAAAAACCTTATGTGGATAAACTTTATATCCAAAAAACAAGAGAAAATCAGGACTAACTATAACTTTGAAAATTTATAGGGGTACAAGACTTCATTCATCTGTTTTTCAGTAGCCACAGAGCCTCTATCAATAAAACTGAGGTATGTGGACTTCCAACTTGAAGCCATTTAATTTTCGCTGCCATATCGGGTTCCATTGGAATGGTGAAGCACATGCAATAAAGCACTTGGTTGCTTTGAGAGAAAGGTGCTTCAAGAATCAGTAACTAGGTGGAACCGGAATCATGCACTAGAACCAGCACTATGTGAGATGGGGTTTCCTGTACAGAGAAGTGAATATGCTACAAACAAAACAGACTTCTTGAAAACAGACTAACCCATGCAGTCTTAAGGAATTAGTAATCAATGAATCGAAGTTTCTTGTAGCTAAGAAACAATTGTAGTCCCGTAACACCTCACTACAAGGAACAAATAGCTTCTTCGCTGGTTGATGAGGCTTTTAAAAGACCTTATCCAGGCATTCTTAAAGAATTTGATAGCATGACACTGCCCCATATGCACGAGGGCTGTAAATTAAGTAATGCTAATATAGGTATAAATCAATTTTAATGAACTTACAAGTACACAATTGCATTACATTCTTTCTATGTAATCACCAGCAAAGCGTGTAACCCTTTACAAAATGTTGCTAAGCCGTGGGAAAACGTTAAGAAGGTATTGGTTATTGATATCTGCGACGAAGCGTCTTACTGCTCGGGTAGTTGATGCTACGTTAGGACACTGTGGGGCAATCCATCGATGATCTATGGAAAGGACACCACTCAAGATGTCAATTTGATCTTGAGGAATGGAGGGCTGACCTGGGCGTTGCAAATTCGCAGTCACATTTCGACCCAAGTGAAACAATTTAACCAATTGTGCAACCATCCTTTATAGAAATGCATTTTCGTACCAGACTTCCAGTAATCCTCGATAACATTCTTTGGCATTTTTGAAACAAACTTCTTTTATTTTAACCAGCGACCACTGATCTCATCTGAAAACATGCTTTAGAGTGATGGAAACGAAACTCTTCACTTAAATGTCACACAAAACTACACATCCATATAGATCGACTGTTTTTTGCACTCTACACACCGACAACAGCTTCATCTCACCTCTCCCATATATTATATGTGCATGCTTGCTCTTTGGCGAGTTACTAGGTTAAATTGTCACTATTTAATTTACATTCCTTGTATGTTGGATACTACACTCAGTGTTAAAATAAGCCTCTTAAAATTTGTACATGAAAATTAACATAATTACAATCCCTGTTACATTGACGTAATCGATATTAATAATTTGCAAAACTTTTTCTTCAAAACATCACTTTACATTTTGTTCAGCAATTTTCAAGAAATAGAAATACATATACAAATCATTTTAATTCCAAGAAAAGCAAATAATACACATAAAAAGTCTAACAAAAATGTTTTTCTCTGTTTATATAGTGAGAGAAAGCGAAAGAGAAAGAAAAATAACGGTGAAGAATTTGTAAAAAAATTCAGTGAAAATATAGAGGTATATAATTTTAGAAGATCGAAATAATAGAATTCAAGTAATGAAATTCCTGTAAATAAATCTAATATTTAAAAGCAAGATACATAATCTTATAGACACTAAACATTATACATTACATTAAAACAGATATTTTTTTCAATCAAACATCTAATTAATCCGTGTAAACACTGAACTTCAACCTCAGGATTTCTAAGCAAGCTACCCGACAAAAAATACCCAAAAAACTTAAGAATGATATACTAACAGTTCCGAAAACTCATTTTTCCAGAAGGCTTTAACAAAATAAAGACGAGAGCAAAAAAGTCTAAATCAAAAAATAAATTCCAAACTGCTTCCTACATCTTTCCTAGCACGTCAAAATCGCGTTCTTTATCGCTTTTTACCCTTTCCTAGAAAGATAGGATACGTTCAGAGGAAAAACGAAATAAGTGTTGTGTTCTGATAAATTACAATTTTTCTGAACAACTAATGTATTTAAATTCTCTAGAAGGATAGGCAGTAATTTGTTTGCACTTTGCTAGCATTTTAAATCTTCTAAGTTGTACTTTTCTTCCTAAGTACTCCATATTTTTTGCCATACATTTCAGCGCCTTTTAACTTTTTAGACTAACTCTTCTTCCCTCATTATGAATTTATTAAGGCTTTCGCTGCTGAATAAGTTAAAAGAGTGTGATAAATTTAATACGCGGAATATCTTTACCTGTTTTTGTGACGTAATATCGTTACACCTATACCTGCTTTTAATGCCATTATCAACTTTATTTGTTCTATTTGCATACTTTACTTGGATTAAAATTATATGGTTATATATCAGAAAGAAAGATACGTAATTTGTTGAATTTCATAAAGTTTTTATCGTTGTTTTTTACTAGTTCGCTGTAAAAGGAAGTATCATGAATATTAGATTTTCATTTGTTATTTTCCATTACTTAAATAATTTGGAATGTTATATTAAAGATGATAGGAAAAATAAGATATGTTGTCTTATATATATATATATATATCTATATATATATATCCGTTACATAATAAAATATTTTATAAAATTTTTCAAATACGGTTATTTTACTGATTTAAAAAATGTTTTAAAATAATAATTATTTTGGAAATACTTAAGAAGAATTTGATGGTATAGTAATATTTAAGAAGCGGTTCATACATATATAGGCATCTTATAGAACAAATTTTATTGAAATACATATTTTTGTCTCTCTCTCTCGCTGCAGATATTTAAATTTTATTCAATCATATTTTTGAAAGTCAATTCATGTTTCAAAATAAAAAAAAATTCTCAACAGTAAAATAATAATCAGAAACAATTTTATTTTTGTTTGTACTGTTTTTAGAGAAAACTTAAACCTTCTTTTGAACTGCCAGTTTTCAATATCTTTCAATAAATTACTTCTCACTAAAACTCTAGCTATTTGTAATACTTATTTTAGGCAAAAATCGTTTTTAAAATAAGTATAATATTTAACATACATAGCTATTTTAGAACTATTTTAAAATATTTAAATATATAGCTTAAAGAACAAAAACTATTTAATGTTTGTAACATTTTAGAAATGCTCTAACATATGTAGTTTGATCCAAATTTGGGGGACGAGGTGTAGAAAACCTTACCCTGAATAGTTCGCAGCAACGAAGCACATCCACCTTTAAAGCAGTCCTTTTGGGTGACAATACACTTTTACTTCGTATAACTTCTGGAAGCACAGCTGGACGACATTTTTTTTAACCTCTCGTAAGGCCTCCAGCGATACTACTTTCATTTCATCTGATGACACAAAACGATGTCCATGTAGAAGTTTTTTCATTGATGGGAACAGGCAAATGTCACACGGGGCTAAGTCTGGTAAATAGCGCGGGGATGTGTAGTGACTGAGTGTGTAAATATTAACGTCGCACTGTTCAGCTACACGAGAGCTTTGGGTGACGGAACTCATAATTTTGAACCATGGTCAAATGAAGAGGACGACACATGAGCTGGCACCCCCTCTACTAACTACCACACCACACCAACGGTAGGATGTTTGAGCTCTCGACAGATTTAAGGGGTCGCAGGGGTGTTAATTTTGTCTCGATTGGTAAAAATATAAACAACATTCAAACAGGTATACTTCTTTTAAATTTAAATTAAATAATTCGGATCTTGTACACATTATTTACAATGGATTATGATTTCAAAAAAGTACAAAATGTTTGTAATATAATCACAATTTTAAAAATTATAAGTATATGCAAAGAAGAAATATTTTTTAAAAATAATATTAAGTAATTTTTGCGTTGCGCACGCTATTTTCTAAAATAGTAGCCTTTGATGCATAAAACTTTATAGAATTCTATAAAACGTCTTATACTTTTTAATCCCTACTAATTTAAGAATAATATATCTTTTGTATTTTAAAATATTTGAAAAAAAATTTAAAATTTAATATTTTTATTTTAAAAAAAAATATAATATAGTATTCTATTTATTTGAAAATACATCGGTGTAATAAGGATACATTTAACTTTATACATCAGCATATTACTATTAATTAAAGCAACTATTTTAGAAGATAGCATGTGCAATGTAAAATTTAATTAATACTTCTTATGGAAATATTTCTAATTTTCATTCGCTTATAATTTTTTAAATTATGATTATATTATGAACATTTATGCTTTTCTGAAGTCGCATTCCTATATAAATAATGTGCAAAAGATTTGAATTATTTAATTTTAATTACAAAGAGTTACATATATTTGAATATCGTTTTTATTTTCAGCCTTCTAGGGAAAAACTAACACCCCTGAGACGCCTTAACGTGCATCGCTTCCCTACACGGTGGGTCTTTAGTGGTGCGTCATGAGTTCGAGCCCAGCACCACTTGGCTAACGCAGCCACGGGGGGATGGGGAAGCATGTTAATGTGAGTTTTGGCGAGTAACTCTTTTTACCAATTGGGATCGATGTGCTGGTGCTTAAAAGAATTTTAATCGTAATTAATCGGACAACAATCATGGTTTATTAAACACAAAACTAAACATAAGGCTGCAATAGTTAAATCTTTAGTGATAGTCCTGTGTTAGTAAGACATAAGAAATCTTTCGCTGATGGAGAAATGATAAAAAATGCGTTTCTGGAAGCCAACGATTCATTATTTCGTTCATTAAAAAACAAAAATGAAATAATTTCCGCAATTAAAGGTCTACGACTTTCGCATAGAACTGTCAAACGACATTTTGAAATGATGAATTCTATTCTGGCTGGTCAGCTGACAGCGTCTTCTTATCCTTGCGGTTTGACGAATCTACAGACTGGTTGATATTTCTCAACTTTGAATATTTACAAGAATAGTTTTTATGGATATGGGTGTAAAAGAAAAACTATTAACAATTTTGTCGCTAAAGAAGAAAACGCAAGTTGAAGATGTTTACTGCTCCTTCAAAAATTAAATACAGGAGAAAATATTATAAATTTTAAAGTTACATCTGTGGCAACTGTGATGGGGGCCCATCAATGAATGTCACAATCAATAGATTTTTGGTTATATTTATCAGAGACAATTACGTACCGCAGTGCTCCTCAAACTTTATATGTTTGAGACCCAATATTCAATCATAGTTTTCATCACAACCCCCTCCATACAATAAAACAATGTATTGAATTCAATAACATAATACTTTGATGCTAAAGCTACAGAACAACTTTAACCTCTTGAGTGCCAAAGTCTTCATTGCCTCGGTACGTATATATACGTCTCTCCGAAGTACGATCTTTTCCGTGCACTGTTACCCATAAAATTATTCCAAAGGCTTTGGAATGCAATAATAGGCCGTCGACAGTCTGTGCGAAGGATTTACTTATGTCAGAAGATTTGCTTATTTATTCCTTTTCTCCCCCAATATATCCCATTCGAGCGTCTACGTGGAAAACGGTGGCATTGGGGAGCGAATTGCGCAACTTTTAATCAGCAGTTTAGGGATTAACTAGAAACCGTACAAATTATCAAGACAAGTATTAATTTTCACATATAATTTAATATATGACAAGCCCATGGCGTCTCTGGTAATTATTAAACTTTTAACTTAGTATTGTTAAAAATACATTGTTTTAAAATACATTGTGCAGTATTGATACATTTATAAGTGTATTATATCTGAGTGTAAATGTGTATTTTGTTTGTTTACTTTCAGTAAATGAATAACTTTTTAAACAATCTTTTGTTTTCGACTTTTCAATTTGCTCGCGCCCGCCTCGTGGAGTTATCATGCCCCCTAGGGGAGCGTGCCTCACAGTTTGAGAAATGCTGGCTTACCGCATTTTCTTCCTTATCATTGCATTTTTCACCAGCAAGCCCTTTGTGGCAAAATTCTAAATGCATTCGTGTTGTTATGGGAATCTGCTTGAAAATTGTGATCTGAATTTGGGGGAAAAGTCTTTAGAGAAGAATGTTTTGGGCCCAACTAAAAGCAAACGAAGCAGTTTACGGGGAATTGTTATATCATGTGAATGTTCAATGGTTGTGTCGGAAGATATTTTTACAAAGATTCAGGGCCTACAAAAAGAGGTAAAATAATTTTTTTTAAATCAAAAGATGAAGTGTACGTATGTTGAACTTAGTAATGACGTTTGGTTGATGGATTTAGCTTTTGTTGTTGATATAACTAGTCGCCTAAATAAATTGAACTACAATTGCAAGGAAAAATCAAACATGATAGAATTTATTAGATTTGTTAAGACTTTCAAAAACAAGTTAAAGCATTTATCTTTTCAGTTGATGAATAATGAACTAAAAAAATTAAATATACTTCTGACGAGTTGTTTATAAAAACGAAAGTACATTAAACAAAGATAAATATCATGATGTAGTAAAAACACTTTACTCCGAACTTGAGAAACGTTTTTAAGAATTTACTAGATTAGAAGAAATGGTTATATCCATGTGTTATTATAGTTTTTCAATGCTGATGTGTAAGAAATACCTAAATGTATACATTATACATTCTCTTAATCTCTTGAGGGGGAAAACGAGTGCTTCTCTTTCAAAATAATATAATTTTTTAAGCACGCAGCCCAGAATCAAGAATAACTTTTGGAATCTAATAAACGGAATAAAGCAACCTAATTTTTTTAAAAAAATTGGATTTTATTTAACATCGTTCTTTGGTTCTACCTACCAGTGTAAATCAGAATTTTCTACAATGAATATAATTAAGACAACGTATCATTCCCGTCTCATAGACTACCACTTAGAATCCAATGTAAGATTAGTAGTTAGTAATTACTTATATATACTGATATATTCAAGACTAGCGGACAGTATGCAGACTAAGACTTCTACTAACTATAACTACAAGAATTAATTTTTGATGAAAATTATTTATTTTTTAATGTATTTGCATTGTTTGATATTGAATGCATCATTTGATATTATTATATTTGTGGCTGTTATTATTATTATTTGCATCTTGCTTTAAACGTGGTTTTGGGATGGTGGACCTTCACAATATCAAATTTTGGTCAAAATTGCAATTTTGATTTTTTATACTAATACTATACTTTATATTTCATATCACAGTTCTGTCAAAAAATTTTGTCATTTTAATTGATAATTACAGAATTATTTTTTTTACTCAAATAAAAATTTATAATGCACTTCTCTTAGTTCGTAAATTTTCCGTTTTCCTTGTTACGTGAAATGATCCTTGCGTTTCAATTACGTCATATGTCTGGAATTTTCACAACTTTTGAAAGATGATATAATTCAAAAATGTGTGCGTTAGTTTTCTAGAATATTTAACGGATCATATTTTGTGTTGTTTCGCATACCTTGAATGTGTGGTAATTGGTGAAATATTTCATATCGTTTTGAAAATTTATCTTTTCTCCATCAAATTTTATTCTGAATTTAAAATCCATGCTCATATATATTTTGTTGTAGTTTACCTATATATGAAACAAAAATGATGTACGCATATTAAAAAGTAATGCGCAAGGAGTTTTTTTGAAAAAAAGATCTTAAGAAAATTATTTTTTTTTAAAAAAATCAGTTTATAAAAGTTTTTTTTTTAAAAAAAACATGTTTAAATTTTGAAATATAATAATCATTTACTATGTTGATTCCATTTTCAGGTAATTAAGATTACAATTTAAGAAATTAGATTTAATGATCCACAGTTCACTTAAAAGTGTATTTTCTTATTGTAGTTATGTAGGTCAGTACAGGTTCTATATTTATTAGAAAATAATAACAAATATTGTAATTTTTTTTTTCACCACACTTACATCACTGGGTGAACAGTAATAATTTGAAATTATTAGAAGTAGTCCGTACCCTGTAAAAGTCTGCCAACCCCTAGTATAGACCATAAATTCTGAAAATGATTCCGACTGACCATTGAGAGGTTCTTATGACTGCTAAAGGGATTCGTGGCAAAAGAAAATTAATTTGAGGGGTGTGGACAAATTTAGAGGATTCGCGAAAGGTTTGATATAAATAAAATATTTGTGTGAACCATTTCCATTTTTTTAAAGTTTAAATAAATTAACGGGCAACGTTGATTATTCAAAAAAAAAAACCATTTGAGTTTTAAATAAATAAGTTTTTCTTTAACTATATATGCTCCTGTAAATTTCTTAATCAATTTTTCAAAAAAATTAAAACTGGATGAGGAATTTGAAACAAAAATATTCGTTCACTCAAAAATTTTATGAGCTAATCATTTCACAAGGCAATTTATTTTAATAACAAGGCTCATTTTTTTACAAAAATTTCGGGTATGCGCGTTTTTTTGTTATACACTTAAATCATTACTCAGAAAACACTCAACCCATTCAGCCTTTTAAGATAAAATTACAAAAAAAGTTTTTCAAAATCAGCTGCAATAAGTAACCCAAACAAAAAAAAATCGTTCAAATTATTTTACCGTATCTAATGTTTGTCTAAAATAACAGGAAAAAAAGTTTTTTTTCCCCTTCCGCTTAATCGCAATCTACCGTGCCATGTTTTAATCTGTAGGTTTTAAAGAGTAAGCAAGTGCTTTTGTATTTTAATTTAACCTCGGCACATCATTCATTTTTTACGTCATCTGGCGTTCATCGTTTCATCGTAATCGTTTCGACTGCACCCATAAAACGCGTATTAGGTTTTGGCGCAGAAGTTTATGAATTATTAAAATACTTTGCGTTGTTCCCAATATTTGGCTTGGTTTTTGGGGGGATGAGCGTTTGAAAAGGAAATTTCAATCTGGATTGAGATTTTATGAGAAATACGAGCGAATCACGTTTGTGCTTTTGATTCATGAATATATATTATGATGACTTAACGAAACATTTATGAGAGAGGTTTTGTTTACATTTCAGTTTTTCCTGACTAAAAAGGCATTAAATAAAATATTTCATTTTAAAGTTTCGTTTAAAAAATACTCACAACACATATAAATTTCTTAAGTTCAGTTCATACATTTTTGTACAAGTTCTCAAAAATCATACAATGAGGATTATAATCAGATTATAATTTTAATTAATTTTTTGTATGTACATTTGATATTTTTTATATTTTGTATTAAAATATCATAGACAATATTGAAATTAGTAAACTTAGTTGTTTTGTAGACATGAATCATGCAATTAAGAAATTGCATAATTTTCAATTAAAAACATCTTGAAAGCATGTTAAAAAGACTATTGCATTTCAATATAAATTTTTTTTTTAAATTTTAGAATTTGATTTGGCTTTTTTTTGTGATTTCTATTAAATGAACTAAATTTTAATCATTTTAATTGGTTCAGTCGTTTACCAATTAAAACTATTTATATTACATTAAGTGGTTAAGTTTATATTAAAATTACAAGAATTGCTTTCAAATGTCTTTGTTCTATTATTTCAAAATATTTTAGTTCCTTTAAATTACACTGTGAAACATTTAGTTGTTTTTTTTTTAAATAAAATAATTAGTGGAATGAATTTTTGATATACTAAGGTATTAAAAATTTACTGTGTATTTTAGCAGGGGAATTATCAGCATTTTATTTTTTTCTTCTTATTCATTTATTTCTATTTGTTGGTAATTTAAAAAAAAAAACTCGGAAAAGATTTTATGTATGTATGTCAAGCTCCAAGCCTTCGTTTTGTATTCAAGCTTTGTTCTAGTAACATGGCAAACTTTTTCAACATGGCTGCCACTAGGTGCAAGAACAATAGACGTTTGGTCTACGAGGAGACACCAGCTCGCGCTACTAGATTATTTTCTTTCCTAAGCCGTTGAACGCCACTGGGAAATGAAACGCGTAGTGCTCCTCTATCTTATATTCAGAATGGCATAGCTATCCTGCTTGTGGAAGGGCCTTGTTGGGAAAGGATGTTTCCTGATTGGTTGAGAAAAGGCGGCATGGGGTGTAACTAAGGTGTTTGTTTCGGAAGTCATCCCCGGTGGTTAGAAAAGTCCTAGTAAGCAGTGCCGGTTTAAGCACATTTCCGGCCCTGGGCCTAAAAGATCTACGAGCCCCCTCGGCACTAGCGGATTGAAATTTAGAACTAGAAAATCTGTGTATTCCGCTTGTCCGGGCCCCTGGTGTCCAAGCACCCTATAGATAAACCGGCACTGCTAGTTATTCGTGGAATGATTTACGAAGTACCTGTTTCCATGTGGAAAAACTTCACCTACTATCATTGGATTTTTCAGTTGGCATTGCTTTAGCTTAGCTCAGTACTGCGCTAAATTATAAAAATTTTGAAAATATTAAGGTTGTAACATAATAAAATTGCATCTAGTAAGTACTTCCTAAACCGACGTGAACTACCTTTAAATAGTCGTACTCGCCGTAAAATCCCTACGCACTAGTATAGAGTTCGTTCTATTTGTGTTTACTACTCCCGTAAAATTTAAGTTAAGCTTTCGAGAAACCTGACATATATGTAAAATATAATAATAATTAAGTTTTTTTCATAGTTTACTAAATTGGCACTTAAATTTATTAAAGTTCTTGGCATACAAAAATGAAATGACTTTTATAAAATTTAATACTAACTTAAAGCCTACAAACCCAATACAAAATGAGGAAAATATTTTTTTTTTTGAAAAATTAAACTATTTAATAACATATAAAAAATACAAATTTATAAAATTGAATCATGTGAAACACTTTGCACACAAATCTGTATTTTTGAAGAAAAGGAGCGAATCACACCTTCACTTACACATTAGTAATTTAAGATAAGGTAATTATTTTAATCTTAAAGATTCATTCCAGGATACATAATAAACATAGGAATGGATTAGAATTAAAGAAAACTGATAAGAATCAGCAAAGATGTAGAAAAATATTGATTTCATTAAAGAAAAAAAAATTTTTGTTACTGTAATAAAATTTTGATACATTAATTATCAAAGTATATATTTTATATAATATATAATTTACTTAAAGTAATTTAATATCCATAACGACACAGATTTATTGAAAAAATCAATCGATCTATGAATATTACAAAACTATTTGTTTTGCTTTATTTATAAATGTAATAATAGTATATCATCATAAAAGATTTTTTCTTCCAATTAAACTGGTGCCAAGAATGTTTGATTTTCCAATCTCATTACTTTAACTTCCTGAAATTGAAACTTCCTAACATTTCAACTTAATTGACAAGTTTCTCAATTGCCTGCAAAGCATTAAAATAAACTAGAAATCTGTTTTGACACATCTTAGTTCCAAATAAAAGTTAAGTAATGAAAATGATTATTGCTTTTCCTAAGATAGGATTGCTTCTTATTTTTTTAAGCTTCCCTTAGATTGCATTTTGTATCTTTTTTGTTGTTGTTGTTGTTTCGATTTCTCTTTCAGATAGTTGAAGTATAGCAGCAATCTATAAAAGAATAACAAAAAAGAAATATTATCTCAAATAGCCGTGATCTTTCCCCGACATTTTTTTGAAACCTCGAACCCGATGTGTCATTCTGTCAGATTTATCTTTAAAAAAGTAGTAAAAAAGAAGAAAGAGAACCACCAAACGATTTCCTGCTGTGAGAAATCCAGATGTTGCCAATTCAAAGTGCCAAAATAAGAGAACTGGAAGAAACAAAGGAAATGAACTTCAGTTCTTTTATACAAGTTTTAAGTTTTTCTTTGGACATTCCTGTCAAATGTTAAATGAAAAAAAAATAGTAAAGTAATTTGGTGTTTGAATCGGTGCGAACCATTAAAATTATTTCGGAAACATAAGTTCTTTAAATAAGAAAACTCCAAAAGGATTTTTTTTTTCAAAAATTTTCTTTCATTTCGAGATTCAACGATAAATTTGAAATCGATATATGTTTGCATGTAAAAAAATTAGTAGATAAAGTGATAATTTATATTTGATTTAACAGAGAGATAATGTGAAATATTCACTGGAATTTTCAGTGGAATAGTAATGACTAACATAAATATTAAAATAGGTAGTATTTTACTTATAATGTAGTGCAATACTTCATTTTGTATTATCAAACTTTTCTTGCTAATTGATGACATTTTAATAACACACAATGTAAGGGGGGTCCACACACCTTAAAGGGAGTCCAGTTTCAAAAAAAAAAAGAAAAGAACTATCATATTTAAGGAATTTGGCCATGTGTTATTAAATATTTATCTCCTGTAATTTTGTTCAGATTTTGGTAATGTTTTTTCAGATTATCCCTTTATTAAAAAAAGAAGTTTCATAACTATAACTATTACATAAATGTATAGTCCGCAATGTATATGTATATATGTTAGACTTAACTCATATTTTTCTATATAACGTTGAAAGTAGCTTTCTCCAACGGTATAGGGAAAAGGCAGCTCAGTAAAAATATGATGCATATGCATATATCAGCAATACGATACCAAATAAAACATCGCGGCAAGTGATTTCCAAGACAACTTATAAAAAAGGAGCAAGGACGCATTTTCAGGCATTTCCTACAAGTGAAAGTGAAATCGTACTTTCATAATAGCTATAAAAATCCATCAAAATGTTTTTATACGTGATGGAATGATTGACACGAGTAAAGAGGGGAGAAGTTTGTCAAGTGTTGCACAATAATTTGGAATCAACAAAAGTGTAGTTTAAAGAGATTGTAAAAAGGCTGACAAATGGCAAATATTGCAGTAAAAAAGCTTCATGGTGGTCGGTCAAAGAAAACATCGGCATGTGATGACTGAAATGTCGTTCTGCAAGTGAAAAGAGATTGGAATTAGGCACTAGGAAATATTATTCAGCAGCTGCATACAACAACCGGACAACATGAATCATTGTTTTACTTGTCCAGATAACTGCATGAAAGTGGTATATTCACACATCATCCTAAACATATCGCCCAAGCAAAGCAACCATCTTCAAGTGCTGACAGTAGGAAAACGTAAAAAAAGGTGGTTTGCAGTTTTGTCAAGAATATAAAGACTGGACACCTCATCATTGGCGTTGCGTGATAAGAGTCGTTTCAGTCTGAGCAACGATTCTCAACGCCAGTTGAGGTGTTGTTTAGGGAGGCACACGGTCTCATCAAACTTATACCATGGAAAGAAACAGAAGGGGCTGGTCTTGGAGTGATTGTGGGAGAAGGCATTATGTTGAGCAGGCAAACAGGGCTCTATATTTTCTACAGAGTCTCGCTTGATGGAAATCGTTATTGCAATGAAAATATCTTTCCACACGAACATGTGTGGAAATCCTTTCAATAGAAAATCCAGGGGCGAAAATTGTATTCTTTTGGAGAACACCAGACTGCTGAAACAGGTTCTCATTCGAGAGTGGGAAATGATACATCAAGAACAGATGGATATTTTGATACTGATTAGGAACATTTAAAGCCGCTACTATTACAATAAGAAAAAGGGACTATGATTTATTTTCCTTCCACGTGACCAGACAATATTTTTTACTTACACTATTCCATCAGTGAAGCATATTGCTGTATCCGTACGATTCATTTTTTTGGTTACTATGCTTTCATCAACCTTTAAGTGGTACATTGTGCCTCTATCACATAAATTTTATGTCACCTAGTCGAAGTGTTCTGGAATTACTTCATAATCTGTAAAGTTGCTTAAGTTTTGCACACTAATGTATATGGATGCTTTAATAAATTTTACAATATCGCTATATGAGAAGAGAGAGCTAAAAATGTAGAAATAATAACCTCTTTTCTTCGTGAGGAGCTCAATTTACTGATTTGGAGATAAATTAAATCTGGAATGCACAATATTTAACCATTAAACCACATTTATATCATCATGTTACTATAATATCATCAATAGTTTTGAAGAAGGATAATACTTTTAAATATATGATATAGATTTCAAATTATGGAGTAATGACATCAAGCCTATTTTAATGAACTGAATGAAATTAATATTTCCCCTCATTTATATCAACATTTTGTAATAATTTTTTTAAATATCTTAAGCAATATCACATACACATATAACATGCATTCTGAAAAGGAACACTTAAAATACATTTTCATACTCAAATGTTTATAACTGCAAAAAATCCGAGTTCAAATAACTATACATTAATATTCATGCACGTGCTCGAAGAAAACTATTAAGAAATAATTTTTACTAAGAAGACACTGACGCAAATGAACTTAACCAAAACATTACGAGTAATTAAATTTCATTAAAAAAACTCCTCAACCACATTTAAGAAATCATTTTACAACTATGAAACATTTCTTTCAGTCTTCCAAAGTAAGTAAGCCTCTTAAAACTAAGAGGGAAAAAAGTTTTACAAATGTAAAATCCAACGAAATGGAAAGGGCAAATCAAATGGACCAAATGGAAGAGAAAGAAAGAATTATAAGCACATTTCCTCATTAAATTCTCGAGAAAAAAGTCGCTCCCAATCCCCTTTGAACTAATTTGATTTCTGATGTGCTAATTTTAAAAGCTCAAAAGGCAATGGTCACGAATTACGTTTATTACCCTGTTCCACATAAATGGTTGGAATTACAGCTGGCATTGGCGATAACTGGTAATGACAGCTTCGTATCTTTTTCCTATAGTAGAAATAGGTTCTTTTTCTCGCTAAAAGTTCGAAATAAAAAAAGGAATATTTTATTACCCTTAAGGCATTTTCATTTTCCTCTTTTTAAATGTACCTCCGAGGAACATTCAACAAATAGTCCAACATTTGGAATAAATTATAATAGTTCTTACCATTGATGAGATTGCTGGAATGGTATGAAAGTAAGCAAGAACAAAAAAAAAAAATGAAATTAGTTATAAATAACATAAAATTTTTAACATTAAAACGTAATATTTTTTTATAAAAAATCAAAGATGGTAATAATTACTGAGCTATTAATTTTATAGCTGCATTTATTAAAGTTATCTGAATTTAATTAATGCCGGAAAGTAGGGCTTTTGTTGGATAAAATATTCTTAAAAGGGTCTTTGATTAATTGAAATTAAATATATTTAACTTTTTTCCATTTAATGGTTAAACAATTATTTAGTTTAATGCCAAAAAAAAAGGGAAGTATGAATTAGTAAAGAAACATCACCACCCACCATGCATATATTACTATGTATATTTATAGCTCTTGGTAATTTAGTTGAAGAAACACACATGATCATTCTTATTTAACAGAAATTTCTGACACATAATATATAAGACACTCATAATTTTTAATATACTTAAATATACCTATATAAAAAAAGAGTTGAATTTTTTGTGCAACTTGTCGTAGTAGCTCATGCACCTAAAAACTAATTTAATTTTACATGCATTAAGATCCCATATTACTCCAATAAAGTTGGTCAAATACAATGTAGGGGATGTTAAGCCTAACAAATTTTAATTAAAAGAGCATTTAACGCACAATCTGTAAATTTATAACTTGCAATTCCTAAAAACAGCAATTCACCCCCCCCCCTTTCAATTGAATATAAAATACTACTTAAAGAATTTCTACATTATTTTCTGCTTTATCTATTTGCTCCTTTTTTAATCTCAAAGTTGACAATAATTTCAGAAAAATATTCCAATTACATATGCAAATAAAAGCTATAATGAGCTCTGTAAAAACGCACTGGAGTTTTAAGGCCCGCGCCTGGAGTCGAGACTTGGGGACTATTGTCCCGTTTCCGGCTCGGCCTCAGTATAATCATGATCTGAATAATTTTAATCGTCAAATGTTATTCCAGGTCATATCCCCCCCCTCAAAACTAGGAATTATGATTTTTAACTATATTGCAACTGGCAGCAGTGGCATAACTGCATTATTACAGTAGAGCGTCGTTTATCCGAACGTTTATTATCCGGAGCGTCAAGTATCCGGACTTTCGTCCGGATGCGTTTTTGAACAGAGAAATGCTCAATAGTTGTTTTGCGTAAGGCCAAAAGTGATGGGATATATTTGGGGAATTTCAGTTTTGTGATTTGGTAAACATCTGCGCGGAATATTAGGTCAGTTTGTTTGCAACTGAGGGTGTGTATGCTTGCTCTTTTGTTGAGTAGTGAACTGCTATGACTTCGAATTCAAAACGAAAGCGCAACGTCTTGAACATAGAGAAAAATCTTGAAATATTGAACAGTCTCGCGAAGGGAGAGAGTGGAGCGTCTCCAGCACAGTTTTATAATGTTTGAAAGTCAATAATTTCTGACACAAAAACAAAGCTACGAATCCATTTTAAACAGTTTTCTGAGCTAGAGACAGCTATGGAGTGGTACAAACAACAATCAGAGTGCTGTCCTACTCAACTAATGCTGCTCAAGAGAATAAGAGACTTGCAGAGGTGTACAACGAAGGTGTACAATGGTACAGAGAAAAATAAGTGATTATTTTCCACAATAAGTGTAAAATTGCGATATTTTGCACCTATTCTTCAAGCACGTTTCCCGCATGTGATGATTTTCAATATACGTATAGTGTCCGGTTTCATATACTTCATGGATCACATTCGGTTTTCGGTTATCCGAACAACCGCATATCCGAGCGGTGTCCCAATTGATTCGGATAAACGACGTTGTACTGTATGTCATTTCCATCGTTTATGTCTATTTCTGGGCTTACTACCGTACACTATTATCACTCATTTATTCGAAAGCCTTCAGACGGTCAATTCGGTTTGTGCCTGGGATTCTGAAATAGTTATTTATATACATTTTTTTATTACAGGTTATCATTTGAACGAATATTTGGTAACAAATGCTATATAAAGTCTGCTTAAAAAGATTGAAATAGAAGCCTACCTTTATGTTAGGCCCAGGGCCTCAAGAGATCTTGAAACGCCATCTTAAACAAGTATAATTTTTTTTTACACATGCGTTATGGCGATAATTATTTTAAATAGTTCATTTTTCATTCCTAAATGCCCTTGAAAAGCCCACACTATAATCTAAAAATATTATTTTAAATTACGAGAAAATAGAATGCTTCCATATAATGAGAATAAATAAAAATATATTAAACACTTTAAAATCAAAAGACATATTTAAAATAATGAAGAAAAATCGAATATTTAAATTCTCCCTCAAAAACCAATACAAAAAAAAAATATGAAGAAAATTACAGGATTGACAAATGCATTTCCATTGAAACTGAAAACTATCTACATTCAGTAAGTCTCACTATGACCGAAATAGCAATAATATTTGATTAAATACATATATGTAAATAATCAGAAAATCATTGTTAGAATAATCTAGTACAGGGGTCGGTAACCTATTGCACGCGTGCCGTATGTGGCACGTGATACAATTTTCAATGGCACTCTGCAGTACTCTACAAATTTGTCAATTTTTCGGTGGATGAAAGTTGATAAATTTGTAATGAACCTTATTTGACGAACATCTTCAGAATTGTGGACATTTACGGAATTACGCGAAAAAGCACCTTCCTAAGCTGATCTCTGCTCAGTAAAAGTAACACATTGTTACAAAATTTGTGTAATGAGCCCTTAAAATAGTGTAAATAATTTCTATCTGGATGTATAATACGTTAATATTACTTTCTATTTTATTTATTTTATGTTAAAATTATAATATTCGCAAGCAACGCCATTCCTTACATTATAATAGCGATTCAACGGAAACATAGCGAAATGTTGGTCATAGAGTCAAGTTGGCATCATTTTTGGCAACCACGCTGGCAACTTGGCGATTGATTGAATGGTGCAGAAGTTGATAAGCTGTTGGGGAGCTGTAAATAAGAGGATAACACAAAAACCTTTTCCATAAAAAATACATATACATGCCAATTTTCGCATTGATCGGTTGAACGGTGTTGGAGTGAAGTGATTTTATAAATAAAAATATCCATTTATATAGAGAGAAATTAAAATGTATCTAATAATTTATGACCACGTATTCACTAGCACATAATAATGTGATATAAATCCACAAAACACATTATTGAATTTCGTTTACAATGCATAATTAATCCACTTACTAAACGTGCATAAAAGGTGGATTATGAGGATAATTGTTTTAACTGACGAAAACAACATTACAATAATAGGCAAGAAACAAAAATTTGATTTGTTACAAGTTGGTAAACATCATTCAGCCTTAATGAATCGCAAGTAAGTACAAATTCATTAAATCTTGGGTTTATTTAATTAGGACAGAAATTGCTTGAAGGTAAATAGATAAACAATTGGTTATTTGCTTTGATGAATTTCAAATTGATACTGTAGCAGTGATATCGGATAAGTTGTTTATCCATTTTCAGAACGTTCTTCAAACATTTGTTTCTACTCACACATAAACGGTAAGTACAATAACAATCAATATCAAATGCATTAAAGACGATTTATGTTAATCAACTATTAAAGCTCGCTACGTAATAAAGTTATAGATTTTCTTATGTAGCAAGCTTCAATGAATTATTAATAATTCATTGAAATACTAGCTTAATGTATGCAGCAGTTTGAGTTTCTCATTTAAGTGTAGAATTTGTACTTAATATTTATAGTGACAAATATAAACACAAATTAAATAATCATTTTTGAAACATTTCAGTGTATTTAAATGCATTAAGAACAAATGAAAAATAAATTTATGGGTAAAAATAGGATTAAAAATATGGCTATAAACTCTATCTATATAGCATCATATACAACAATAATTCAAACATTTGAGTTAATTTTCTTTTTTTTTCTTATAAAAGTTTAGTCATACAAAAGTTTTATTTTATTGTTATTCTGTTATACTTTAATTATGATTGTAAGCGTTTGGACGTGTGGTTGTTACCGTTAAAACTCGAAAGCTGTTAATATGCAGATTTCCTAACTCATCTGCACATTAACTGATTTGTTCCGTTAAATTACAGAATCAAGAGTTCTCCACAATTTAACTAAGTAGCCTTCATATCATTGGTTTCCGTATTGTTAAAGTTCAAATGTTTGTCCTTATTATTTCAGGCCCGTTAAAAAATTTGATTGACTTACATTGCAGAATAAGTTATCCTAAACATTTCAAAATAGATTGGCAGAGGCAGTAAATATATTCGATAAAAGAATCCTTAAACAATTTAAAATAAATAATATATAACGACGGTAATTAAACGTAATTACAAACCTAAGTGTACCACATACAGGTGTCCCTGTCGTAAAATCCAACAACTATGCAATTCAAAGTGCCACCAGTTTTTAGATTGTACTAATAAAAAAACAATTTGATCATATATTTCGCAAAATCATTTCTTTAATCACAATGATATTTTAAACTATGTGATTCAATGTATTGTAGTTTTTCAATTGATTGATGATTGATTCTATCAACTAATGTGTTGATTGCTCGATTGTACTGACTTGCTACTTTAAATATCAAAATAAATAGATAAGCAATTAATATAAGCCTACAGAAACGTTGCTGTTGCTCCTCCAAAGATTTTATTTTCAATTTAATGAGTGCCTAGAACGTAATGGGCAAATTAACGAGTCTCTAGCAGGTAAAATGCATGTTAAAAAGTCTCTAGTACAATGGCGTAGCTAGCTCTGAGAGGCCCTGTATCAATATTCCTTCGGGGCCCTTTTTAGATATCGGAGCCCTATTAGTGGGACAGTTGTTACACGTGTTTAGGCCCCTTTAGCTTGGTGACTCCGTATCATTGATATGGCTGATATGGCGGTAGCTACGCTCCTGCTCTAGAAGGTAATGTTAAAATTAAAGAGTCTCTAGCAGTAATGTGCAGATTATCTAGATAAATGTAAAATGAAACAACTATCTGCACTTTAACGGATCACCCTATTTAATGAGCAGATTACCTAGCTATTTCGCAGATTAACTTATTCTTGCACTTAAGCTTTAACATGGATGTTATATAAATATTTTAATGTATTATAAATCCTTAATATCAAAGTTCTTTATATTTTCCTTAACTGCAGGTTTAATTCATCTTTTAAAGCAAATAAGAGTAGACCTAATAAATTTCAAAGAAAACAACACGAAAATGCTCTCTTATAATAACAAAAGGATTTATTCTTCCATTTTCATATACCCCAAAGCAAAAACCAAGTTATTATTTGAAAAGAAATCGCTGGGAACTTGCCACAAGACAAGACTGTTTACGTTGAGTCTTTTGATCAACATTTTCCCCCTGCTAAATTCATTCACATTGCTATGCATTTCTTAAGAAAATTCTGTAATTAATCTCCGGTAAGGGTACTGCTTTTAAAAATATTTGTATTCTTAAAAAGAGAAATATCGTCTGATGTTTATTTTGCTTTCATTATTATAACTCGCAAAAACGTTCTATATGGACAGCCAGAAAGAAAATAACAGAATCCAAACTTAAGTAAAAATAAACTAGCAATTACTTAAACAGTTTAAGAATGTTTTATGTGGAATTTTATTTACTTTCTTAACATCTTTAAAAACACATTATTAATTTGTTTTCGAATTAAAACTGTAAAAGCAATTAAAAGAGGTTAAAATAAATTATAATAGTTACTGCACTCGCAAAAAAATGCTTCCATTACTTTTTTATTTATAGAATAAGACAAGTATAATTAACTTTGTCAAGAAAATTGTCAACAAAATGTGACCCCCCCCCAAATAAAGCTCTAATTAAATTACCTAGAAATGACATTCTGTTTAGAATGTAAAATAGTATTATTTAACAGATACAAGCAAAAATTATTTATATATGATATTTCGTCCCCCTTCCCAATTTAATTAATGATCATAAAGTCTTCCTTCCCGTTAATTCTTTTTATAAGAAATAATTTATGGAAAAAATTAAATTAATTATCAATTGTAATTATTATTTTTACTTACCATATTAGTATTATAAAATAAATAAACTCTAAATCTATTTAATGTATTTTTTTAAAGATTTCATTCGATTTTTTTTTTAAATTCTCTATTTAAATATTTGTAATTGAAAAGTGCTTGCAATTCATATATGGAGTAGTTTGAAACTTGCATCTTACAGAAAATTGAGATTTTCTTAGGTATCCGAGCAACAAATTGGACTTTTTACGCGTTTTCTCTTTTTTACTATATATATTTACTTTTTAACTTGTTTGAAATTATGTTGTATGAAACTTCTTTTCCAACAGGAAATTGTGGGGAAGTTCATTTGTTAATAATGCTCAGCAAATTCAGAGAAGAAAACACTACTACTTTAAAAGTAATTTAATTCCGTTAAACAAATATAATTTGTTCTACATGAATTCGACATTTGATTCTTTCTTGGTATACAGCTTTCGCTTTATATTTCACTTATAAAAATTTGATTAATTATTATTTTTTTAAAAAAATTATTATATATACAGATGAACCTCTATTAAATGGAGTCGTTAAATCCCGAAAAAAGTTCCGTTACGTGGAAGCTTCGTTAAAATGAGTTTCCTTCTTCTATATACTACGTACTCTTCGCTCCAGGAAAAAGTTCCCAATATAGAAATATTCACAAAGTAGAGATTCTTAAAATAATGTTTCGAGGATATATATATATAAATACAAGGAAATACGTTTGACGTGAAAACGCTTAAGAGGGAAAATTGGTTAACACGAAATAATACAACGATCCTGACAAACTACTATACATTTTCATGCATTATTTTTAACACAAGAAATGAAAATTGCCTAACACGAAAAAGATTTTCCTTCTGAAAATGAACAAAATAAGGAAAACAAATAAGCACTTAATGAAATGTTTGAGAAAGTTTCTGTATTATTAGACTGTCCTACTATATCATCGAAAGAATTCTTTGTAGTAGATGATGATTATGATTTTGCAGCAAAATTTTTTTGATGACACACAAAAGTATTTTGGAGTTTGCTTAAAGCTCAAAAAATATCATTAATGTAGATTCCGACGATGAAAATGAAATGAATAATGCGCTCCTGTTTCTCATGTCATCCGAATCATGAGGGACATCATGAAAAGTATGCGCAGTTATTCAGAGGCACATTCCAATGGTGAAATGAATAATAAAATGGACGACATCGAACAATTTGTTGTCAATTTTGATACAAAGAAAGACAATTCAAAGAGAAATATCACATCATTTTTTAAAAACTCAATAAACGTTTGTTTTTCAAAAACACTTGAAAATTTTGTATTGCATTTCATTAAGTTCCTGTGAAGGATTTTTATTAAATTTATGCATATCTATGTTAATAAAATGCACTGTGATAAAGTTAATTTTATTGTGTATATGCTTTTTTTTTGCAATATCCTGTAACACGAAATTCTTTTATCACGAAAAAATATTTCAGTCCCCTCAGTCTTATGTTAAGTAACTTTCACTGTATGTGCATGCATAATATTCAAAAATGTATGCATAATATAGAGACGTGTTCTAAAAATATTTCAATATATTTTTTAAAAAAAACAATAATTTAAGTCTAGGGTCCATAAATTTTAGGTTTCTTAAAAGATTCGAATTTTAGATTTGAGCTACTCTCATAGTAGCATCACGAAATCTGTTTTGTTTAAATCATTCCTCACTGTTACAGGAATAGAAACAATATCCTACTTTCACGTTCTGGCATAAGGCCTCAAACTGTTTTCTACCATTATAAATATTAACCAAGTACTGTAAAATAAATTGCATTTTTCCTACTTTTAGCAATCTCCATTTTTAATAAATAACAATATGTATTAATCCTTATGAGTATTACAAAAACTTTGCAATGTTTCCAGCGCTTACATTTTACTTTCTGCTTTGGATATTTACGAGTAATATTAGAAAATATTGCAGAATTTCTATTCATTATTTAAAGGCAAACCCATGTAAAATCATATATAAAAAATACGTTTAACGCGAAAAGGCTTAAGACGAAATATCGGTTTACACGAAATAATACAACGGTCCTAATAAACTGATATGTATTTTCAAGCATTTTTTCCTCTTAACATGAAACGAATATTGCTTAACACGAAAATATTTCTCCTCTTGGAATGAACGAAATAGGGAATTCACCAGAAACTTAATGAAATGTGTGAAAAAGCTTCTGTACTATTGAACTTTCGTATAGTACCATTGGAAGAATTCGTTGCATTAGTAATGAAAATGTATCAGCAGTACCAATTAAGAAAGACAAAGGCATTTTGGAGTTCGTTCAAAGCTCACAAAATATCATGGGTGCAGATTCTGTCTTCTGAAAATAAAGCGAATAATACAGCTCCTTTTCCCACGGCATCTGATACGAGGAATGTCATGAAAAAAGTATGCGTAATTACTTAGACACATAAAAGATAACAAAATGGACGAAATTGAACAGTTTGAGGCTAAAAAAGACAATGCAAAGAAAAATACCAGATTATTTTCGAAAAACAAAAAAAAAATTTGTTTTTCAAAAAACTTGATTAAAGTTTATATTTAATTTTATTAAGTTCCTGAGATTTTTTTTTTGTTTCTTTGATTTTTATTAAATATATGCAAACAAACATATCTATGTAAATAAATGTACTCTAATAAACTTAATTTTTTAATTTCTTACCCTTTAACTCGGAATAATATTTCAGTACCCTGAGTTTCGTATTAAACTATTTTCACAGTGTAGTAAAACTGAAAGTAAATAGGACCGATGTTAACGACGCTGATATTGTATGTGCTTCAATGGCTCATACAAGATAGGGGGGGGGGAGTCCCCCCACATCGTCACTCTTGATTGTTTTATTGATTGTAACCCTATGTACTATACTGCTCGATATAAGTGGAAATAATTTTTTTTTCCTGTCTGATTTCGTATGGGATTACCAGTTATGTCCTAATCCACCTCAAGCCGGTTAACTCCGCTCAGAAGTACTGTGTTGGATTGATTTGGACTATAATTTACTCGTTTGATTGGTTTTAGTACATTAGTGGTTCAGTTGTGAGCCTTTCAGTGCGGTAACTTGTAGTTATACAATTTTGCGTTCCACGTAACACGTTACTTTTGCTTGTTTAGCGATGGATATTACTCCGAAGATGCGTTCTAAAATAATTGCTCCTAACGAACGCACTTCTATGACTGTGAGAGATATAGATACGGTAGTTGGTGTGGGCAAATCGTTTCAAAAATTTTAAGAATATTTCAGGATTCCTGATGATCATTTCCAAAAAGAAAAGAAAAATGTGGTAACTTACGGAAAATTACTCCGATAACTGATAAAATTCTAATAAGAAATAACAAAATAAATCAAAGTAAGACAAGCACAGACCTTCAAAGATATTTATTGGATTATGGTGTTGAAGTCAGTACCTCAACTTGTGAGCACGACCTATTTTAAGTCGTTCCTTCATCGTCTTGCTTACCTAAGGGTATGGGGAGAAACAAAGCATCACCAGGAATTTCCATAATAAGTATTATTTTGTTAGTATTCAAACACACTAATCAACCACAAGTGAAACTACAAGAGGAGTACCTAGGAGTGATATTTAAAGAGAGCAATCTATTCTAAGTAAACAAGTGCAAGTGATCTGTTAACGTTAATCTAATTCAATCTATCTTAGATTCTTAAACCTTAATCCAATAGTTTATTATAGTAGCAAACTCCTTCCTTAACTCACGTTGTGATAATTAAATAAATCTCACCTACTTATCACCACAACAGTTCCCTTACTCCTTCTATCCTACATTTACAAAACCTTGACTTTATATACCAAACTAATTTACATATCAAGGTTTCTTCTTGAAGGATGGCTGTGAATTAACACGAAAGTTAGCCCCAAAGTTTCCCTAAGAGGGTTAATCATAAGGTTGCTTATAGATCCGTCAAAAACTGTACAGAAAAGGGTACTGGTACTAAGCCGTAAGGCTACAAGACCGAGTAAAAAGCAATTTCTAAATCAGAAAACGATGAAAGTACGTTTAACATGGGCCTAACATATACCTGTCCTGGACTGTTAATTGCTGGAAGAAGGTGATTTTCAGTGATGGAATGCATTTGTTTGTGCAGAGTTACAATCAAGTGTTGTTAGAGGAAATGTTCAAACTCTGCTGCCAGATCATATCCAACAAACTGTAAAACACTCTTTAAAGAGAATGTTTTGGGGTTTTCAGAACAAATGGCACTGGAAGCTTAATTCTTTTTAAATACATGATGAATAAAGTAATACATAGAAATATTACGCAATAGAATTGTTTCATCCATGGAAATATTTGACAGGAACATTCCAACATGATTTGATCTCTTGTCCCAATTAGATATTGGTCCAGATTTTTATGCGAGAAAATAAAGTAAAAATGCTTAAATGGCCCTGGTAATGCACCAGACCTAAATCCTATTGGAAATTTATGACATATTCTAAAGAATCGCTTAGCTCGAAAAAATGATAGAAAGGGCTATACAAGTGTGGTTTACTGATGATGAAGTTAAGAGCATGTGCGCTACACTAGAGGAGTCGATACCAAGACGAGTTGAAGAGGTTATTTCTGCTATAGGATGACATATTTCATACTAATATAGAGATTTTTCTGTCTGCTTAAGGTATGTAATGGTTAAAAGCTAGGGTTTTAGAAAAAATTGTTTTGTATTATTTATCCCAATTAATTCGAACAGTACAGTATATAGTACGTAAAATTTAATGAAGTATTTGTTAATAATAACTTAGTTAATTCATTAATGCTTTATTTTTTACTGTTCTTTGTTTCCGAAATTCAATAAGATGAATATATATATATTGGGCAGCTTTGATTTGGGGTTTGATACGAGAATGGTGGACTTTCGACCCTTGATCGCCCCACCCCTTTAAAAACTAATGTACTCGCCTATGATGTGCTTATATTGTTGATTTATTTATGAATAAGAAATGGTTATTGTTGTAAAATAATATCTTGGGCATATCAGTTCCCCAAAAAGAATTAAATAACATTTCTCAAATAATCCTTCTCTGTATTCTTATATCAACAATTATTTCTTTTCCTAATTTTTCTCATTATTGTGAGTCTTTAATGCGTTTTATTGAAGATATAGTGATATCATAGAGGTGAAAGTTGACCTACGATGATGGACGAGTCCATATGACCCAGAGTGTGACTCGCATTGATTTTTCACTGATGACTTTCAATACTTGAAACGAAAGAGGGGAAAAAGTTGGAAATCGGACTGGACGGAGGTAAAAACGATTTCAGATATCAAAGAGAATGGAAAAAGACCCTGGGGAAGTTGCCTTTTGAAATTCGATCCGGAACTGCAAGTCAAACTTATAATCAGTTACTCCAAGAGAGGACTGAATAAAAGAAACCGCAACCTTTTTTTAAACGTGCTCCAAATACACGACTTGTACCAGAATATTTCGGAAATATTTTCGAAGAAACTATGGTTTTTTTTTCTGTCTTATTCTTTTGGATGAGAGGTTTGGAATTTGAAAATACATGACGAACTAGATATTTTATTATGGATTATCTCTCTTAAGACAATAGGGAATAATTCACAATTTCGGTTGATAGATCGTGTGATTTTACAATTTTTTTATAATTAAACGTTAATTTATTTAGGAAATAATATATATATTCAATATTAAACAAACCATAAAAAATACTTAGATAATCCTTTTCTGAAATGTAAATAATTAAAAACGAATCAAAATATTTCTGCACATTTTCTGCTAATTATCCATCTTTTCACTTACCAAAATTATAAATTTTGAACTCTAATTATCATACTTGGAAACACAGGTCCAATTACACAACACTTCTGTTAATGTGCCTAACTATAGTTTGATACTAATTAAACGTAATCACGGGTGAAATCGCTGGCGTTTAGAGTTCCGAGAATTGTTTTGGTGGGAAACGCAATTAACACACATTCAGGATTCAACGAGTCAGATTAGTTTGCTTAATGCTGCTAGCGAAATCACTCGTGGTTTTTGCAAGGAGGTGAAAAGGAGTAAAAAAAGCGCTAAGCTTATTGACAAGATTAAAAATATAAATAGAGAATGTAGTATTACTTAGTATTTATTATACAGGGAAAATCATTTAGCACGAAAAAAGTGATTGAAATATTTTTTCGTGTTAAAAGATATTGCAAAATAGGTAGTTTCAACAAAACTAAGCTTATAAGAGTACATTTTATTAACATAAATATGCATATTTTTACGTATTTAATAAAATAAACAATGAAAAAAATATTCACGAGAACTTAATGAAATTTAATACATAATTCAGCAATACCAAAATCTTTATTGATTTCCCCGTTTTCGTCTTCTATGTTGGATCAACAACATTAGAAGGCCCATCTTCATTCCAAGTGAAATAGTAGTTTGCTTTATCCCTGAGCTCTTTACTATTGAGCTCGTAAAATGTCTCACAAAATACGAATAAAAGGAGGGGAAAAAAGTGAATCAAACTCACTGATTTTTACTTACGCTGTGATATACTTGCCACCGATGTCCAAAGCCAACTGATGAGAGATGAGATGTGTAGCGTTTGTAGTGGCGGAGGGGGAAAGTAGCTTCTATACACAAAATTGTCTCAAGTCACAAAATATTCAAAGGTATTTTTAACCTAAGGTAGCTTCCTTTTTTTTCTACGAATAATGTCACATTACATCTCTTTCATCTCACACCCATCCTTATATCTCGCTTCCGCAGCTGATTTTTTCCGTATATTTGTTTCATTCCCAGAAAGGAAAGCTTTTCGTGTTAGACGAATTTCATTTCGTGTTAAGAGAAAAATGCATGAAAATACATTGTACATTGTAGATACCGTTGTATTAATTCCTTTTACCAGACATTTCCTCTTAAGCGTTTTCGCGTTAAGCGTATTCCATTGTATTTTTATGTGCTACATGTTTCTTAATATCATAATACAAAAAAATTGAATGTTACAAGTAATTTTTTTCTTATTTTAATTAATGAAATAATCAAATCGAATTTCCGTATACAAGTGTGTTTTGTTTTTTGTTTGTTTTTAATTTAAATATAATCTTATATACATATATAGGATACAAAAATGGTTTTTTTTTGTTGGAAAAAAAAGAAAATTACACAAAATAAGTGCGTTAAAAATTAAAAATAGGATATTCTTTAGCTTTCATTCGGTAGGAAATATTAATTGAAACATTGTCTAATATATCGTTTCATACTTTTTTTAAAATTAATCCATACCAATTAATTTTTGATTGTTTTATAAAAAATTGGGATAGAGTACTTAAAAAATCCTTTCACTTTGTACAACTTATACCCCAAAATATTATTTTTAAGATTCTAGTATATTAAGTTTCAGAAAAGAAAAATGAAAATTTTTTTGTTAGTATAATTTGAATATTTTTTCCAGAATATTATGACAAGTTATTAACCCTTTTGTGTAAGTTTGCAATAGGAAAATGATAAAATCGCATCGCGATAAAACTTATACAGGAATATTTGGAATAAGTTACACAAAAATAAAAAACATGAAATTAAATTTTTTTTTTTTTTTTTTTTTTTTTTTTTTTTTTTTTTTTTGTAAATGTAAATTTTTTTTAAGTGAATGATTTTCTAAATGAGAAGAAAAATTAATTTAAAACCTAAATTTTTTTCAATAGCTATATAATAACCTTTCTTTACAATATTCGATCCTGAACATTTTTAATTGGATTAATTATACCACTTGTGGTCTTAAAATCGTCTGTCATCTAATGTAACGTATTATTCGTGTTATTAATGGATATTACTAAAAAAATTGTTTTTCTGAGTATAATAATATCATGCAAAAATCATATTATTCATACAAAGGAAGATTTTACTACTTCTTAACTCAATATTTTACATCATCCACTTGCATCGTATATATTAAAAAAATAGAATCAGCTAAATCACGTTACCTTTAATCCAAGGAAGCAAAACAATTTCCATCAATGACAAAGAAATAAGAAAAACTAAGTTGACTGAAATATTGTAACAAATAAAGGCCGTACTTTCTAAAATAGCTTTTATTAAATCGATTAAAGCAACGATATTGAACTTTATTTTTTTTCTCTCTCTGCTTTCCTTCATATAAAGATTGGTTTCTTTCTAGTTTTTGTCAGCAATTCGACCCTTGATTTGTCTTGTGTGTAAGCTGTTTCTATACTTTTCTAACACCTTTGCCCCCAAAGTATATTGAAAAAAAAAGTAGTTTTGTCTTTTATTGATAGTTTTTCTGGCTTGTTCAGAATTTTTGGAAGCATTCCCTGGTTTTAAGTGTAATGGAGTAAAAACTATAATAACTTGTGACACGTAATCTGCAAAGTTTCTAAGTAATGTGTAAAATAAATTTTAAGGCGAGCTTAGATCTAAGACTAACACATACATATAAATGCATATTATTGCATTTTACATGTATATTTTCGAAACAAGAATAATAAAGTATTACAATTACTGATGTAGTGCTTTTTGATTGCTGTACGTAACTAAGTTTTGTCACACGTAAAATGCAATGAACTGCAAATTACTAGAATAAACTCGGTTAAAACTTCTATCTCTGAATAAGCTATTGATACATTAATTGAACATTGTGTCAGTTGACTTCATATTAGCAAGATGATTAGCAAATGATCATATTAGCTATAGTTGAAAAATATTTATTTTCTTTTAATATTATATTTTTAGTATTTGGGAAAATACGACTAAAAATTATGGTAATTTTCTGTTTCACCAGCACAAGCGATGAAGTCGCCAAAATCGATGCAGCCTACGTCAAACGGAATAATTCCCATGGTAAACTTTTCCCACCACATTACAAAACAAGTCGTTGTCTTTTCTTATCAGTAGCATCTTTTTAATAATAAATAAAAAATATAGGAAAACCAATGAGAGCTAACATTTATAACACCTTTTTATGTGTATATTATGTGTTGACGTCAATCACGTCAAATTGGCGAGATTAGCGCCGGCGATACGGAAAAGTACAGAAAAAATTCACTTCCTGTTAGAGAGAATTAGGATTAAAATTTTAAAGATACTTCGAATTTGCTAACATAAAGTAAAATTGAAGGCAAAAAAAAAAGTTAGTAGTGAATTAATCCCGACTGAAAACTTGTTTAGTCCAGTGTTTTTGTAGAAAATATGACACAAATATGGCTTCAGATGCATTCCTAACATAATATATATATACTCTCTTATGTTATTTTTAATTTTACCTCTTCAATATCAATGCTGCTGAACAGAAAACGTTGATAACCACATTAAATATAAACTATATTTTTGTGCTTTCTTTTAAATTAAAAACTTAAAAGTTAAGAACATTCGCATCAGCCAATCTGCACTAAATACTAATTATATTGTTTATTTTAAAATAAATTTTCTGTTAAGGAAAAATAAGGCCTTATTTTTAAACATATTTCATCAAAAGAAATTAATAAACTAATTTTAAAATTATATTTCAGGGTATTTCTGATTCTCTTTTAATTATTTAATTCTTCCAACATTGTAAAATGCAGAATAGTAGAAGAAAAAAAATATGAGTTAGTGTGTATTGAATAATAAAGCAATTTTTTGTTGTTGCTGTATTCTAACACGATTTCTATTGGCCAGTACACTATAAAATTTGATTAACAAATAACCGTAGTCGAAACTACAGTTCATTCCTAAACCTGTAAAATGTCTTCCTGTAATATCTATAGAGGAGTTGATTCATGTTTTATATATCATATCGTGACGTTGGCGTAGTGTTGAAATTTGGAAAGAGGGGCGTGAGCTCAGGTGTCGTCCTCATATCTTGGTCATTGTATTAAAATTAAGGTATGTTGCTAATAACCCTCGCATTGCTTTAGATTGAGTTGCTAATAAAAAGTTTAAAATAATCAAATCTGAAACATATAGTTTTTTTAACATGTAGCAACTCCCCTATCCATGCTAAAGACGGATCTTAAATGAGTACTTGGAATAAAAATTGAAATAGGGATTTCTAGAGAAGAAATACTACTTTTGTTCCAAATAGTCCTCCCTTAAAATATACCAATAAAAATTACCTATAAATTCCCTTGATTACTTTGCCCATCTTATCGTAATTGCTACCAAGAACTGTCTTCCTCTACTTTCGAAAGCAATTATTACTTTTTTATTTAAGAAACTCATAAGTCCTCGAAAAGAAATATCTTTTTTGAGAAGGAAAATTGTTTACAGTATCTCTGAAAATGAAATATGACTATAGATTATAAATAATAAGAAGCATTTTTGAAACTACAATAAAAAACTAAATTATGAACAAAACAAAAACAAAATTAATAAGTAAGTTTTTTTTTATACTCGTATATACTTCATATGAATTATTAACTTCATTTTTATAATATACATTCGGAACTCCATTTGGCGAGCCTCTATCCCACAAATTTCTTTATTTTGTGAACTTTTTCTGGAATTGGTTTATAAAGTATATTGAAAGATGAATCTCTAATTAACGAATTTTCCACACAACGAACTTTTTTCGGGATTAAGCGATTTTTTTAAGTAGAGGTCAGATTATATATTCTATTCCTGTATTAGAGTTACCGTAAAATCCGGCGTATAACGCACACTTTTAACAGAAAAAATAAGATCGCGCTTATGTGCAAGGTATAAAAATAATAGCTTTAAATATAAAGAAGATGAGCGTAGAAAAAAATAGACTTCTATATAGATCAAAATACTGTTTGCTTAAAAAATGCAAACCTTATGAACTTAAAGGATTGTAGTTCTAGAAATATACTATTTTTTCCCAATGCTTGGAATAATACCTTGAATACATGAGCTCAACTTAAAAACATTGTGGACGTACCTTTTAAGTTTCTCCGGAAAAAAAGAGGGGACGTATTATACGGCGAATATACCAAGAAAATATAAAAATCAGCTTGCAAGTACAGATGCGCTTCATACGGCGTTGCACGTTATGCGCCGAATTTTACGGTTATTTCCTTTCTTAATATAAAGGAGGGTTGCAAACTCGTGGTAGGTTGTAATGAGCCATGGTTTCCAGTTTTGATACCATAGTGGACATGCTGTGTGGCTGATGCATTTCAAATCCGTCGAAGCTCAAGGTTCATGAGTTGGTATGGTGTGGAAGTTTGGAGAGTGGGGTGTAATTCGGATGTTATTCTTGTCACTTGAGTGATGTTCAAAATTACGATGTCCGGTGGCAATAAGTAAGCCCTCTGCATCTTCAAAGTGCAAGACTGTTAGAAAAGCAAATCATATTTGCAATATATTTAATTAAATTAATACAGTTTCAAAGCAATGTTTTAAAGCACGTTTTCTTAATGTCTAAAATATAATTTTATTCTGAATTCAATTTATTAAATTGGATTCACAGAATCGCTATTCAATAAAAAAATATAGGAAGCATTATTTAAAAAAGCTTTATGTTTTCTTTATTTTCACTCGCATAAACAAAAAGTGCACTTCGCAGTCTCGTTTTTTTAGCTTTCATTGTTCCCTCTGTCATTTTATATAACGCCTTTTCACACTTTTATGAACAAAACATTTTAAGGAATCCAATTTCGTTGTCAAAATAATGGAAGACGCCCGAAGAACTTTAATTAATGACCAGCAAAGTCACATAAAGCAAAGAGAGTACAAAATTCTGTAGTAAGCAGTTCTTGAAAGGATTCTTGAAGTATGAGGCTTCTCTATTGGAGACAGGTAGGCGACTTGTTCATTGTTGAGCACTTTATGAAGACATTTTCAAGAAATTTATTTTATTCTTCTCTTACTTAAATTAATCGAATCGTTATAAAGAGTAAAATAAATTCTTACAGCAACATATATTCCGTAAAAATGCATATACTCGCGTGTGCATGTGTATGTGTTTGTATGTGCGCATGCGTGCGTGTGTAACGTATTGATGAGATGGTATTCACCTTGTGAATTGTAATCGTAGTCATAATAAGTAATCTAAAAAATTATTTTAATTTAATTCCTACATAGGTCAACAAAAAAAAACTTTATTTTATAGTTATTTTTTATTAAATAAATACAAGTAATATAAATATAAATATACAGAGTTAAAACCTGCTCATGTTTTTGACTCTCCAGCTATTACTGTTGCCCTACAAGACATAGGGGGCCTGTTTTTGTCAACAAACCTTTATATCAGTTCTTCTTAAACTTTCATTATTTGCGACCCAATTTTCAATCAAAATTTTCATCGAGCCCCCCTTCATACAGCAACAATTTACTGAAGTGTTTCTCAAACTGTGGTGAACACCCCTGGGGGAGGGTGTTAACCCTACTAGGAGGACACAAGCATATCGAAAGTAAAAGTTTCAAAAAAATTAATTTACTGGAAGGAATTAAAGAAAATTGTTTTCTGACATAATAAAAAATACACATTTACACTGAAAAAGTTTATATATATCATCTGGCAATATTACGCCATCTCCAGTTCAAGCTATCTTTGATCCTATAACCATTGTTTGATGTGCTGTAACCCCACGATGAAAGATTTTTTTTATTACGTTTTCTTTTTAAACCTAAAATACTACTCTTTCAGAGTAAAAACAAAACCCAGACCCAGAGAAAACTTGTAGGAAGATAAAAAATTCATCACTGTCATTAAGGAAATTTGTAAATAATGTATTAATGTTGCACTTTATTCCATGTGAAAGAGTTTTATGATATTTTGAAAAACACAGAGGGTACTTTGAAGGAACATTTGGCCATATTTATTTTTATCGAGAATTCTGAAATAAATAAAGCATAATAAAAAACTTTTTACAGAATTCTTTTTTAGAGCTAATATCCATATTTTTATTTTGAATACACTTTTGACCCGGGAGTGTTTGCTCGAGGTGCAAAGCAACCCCAGGCTCACGAAATTGTTAATTCCGGGAAAACTGTTTATTTGTTACCAATGACCTTGATAGTATCCTTCTATAAGACAGTCTTCAGAGAAGCTCAAATGTATTTGTTACATATCTCTCTGATTTTTGAGAGTGGCAAACATTTCTTTACAATTTTAAGGTTCTGGCTTAGACCGAGTTCCCCGCGCGACCATTTTTGTTCCAAACTATTTTCTATGAACATGGGATATTTTCACCATGCAATAAATGTATAAATGAGCAGAATATTAAAAAAAAGAAATAGGGATATCTGTGATCTCTATTGAAGGAAGTTGAAACTGATCAAGCAAGGGAAAAACCTGACGAAATAATGCACATTAATCATGTTAACGAAAGTAAATTTGAGAAAAACGATAAACATGAAATGAAAGGAAAATTTTCAATTGATACCTAAAGAACTCCATAAAGAAAAATATGAAGATAAGTACACCGGAAGACACTTTTCGTCCTGTCAAAAAGACACAAGCAAGACAAAATTCAACAGGATATTTAAGGACAGCAAAAATACAATAACTTAAACAAAATATGACAGTTTTGCCTGAAAATAACATTCCTGCAATGTTATGTTAGTGAAAAATGTCTGTGATTTAGGTCTTTTATTGAGGTCTCGGACATTTAAAACATTTTAGTTTACTTTTATTGAATTTTTCCTCAAATTACCAAAGTAAAATTTAAAAGTCATTGAATTTAGGTAATTAAACTTTCTCTTAAATTAGTCACTAGTTTTGTGATTTTCATTGTGTATAATAAAATAATTAACTAAAATTGGAGGTGACTCAGTCACCCCGGGAGACCATTAACGTTAGTATCGAAGGCGCACTTGCTCCCGGGTTAAAACATTTTGAAGTCTCGCTTTAAATATTAAAAATAACACGATGAATCTTCATCGGAATTTTACATTACTTTGCATTATTTAACACTAATTCTAAATGCTAATTCTGTGAAGCCTAAAATTACAGTTGATTTTGCTAAAGACAAAATTACAGTCCTTAGACTGCAACTCTTTGGCAAAATTCTCTCCAAACATGATTTCTACGATCTCAATTGCTGCTGGAAAAATAAGTTCAGCGCCATTAATGTGAGGCTTTTTACATCTGGCTATTTTGTATGATACTTTGTAAGAAGTAAGTAAAGCTTTTTATTCACTGGCAATGTTTTTTTAATGTTTCCTGTGCATATATATATATATATATATATATATTTAATTTTAATTCAAATAACTCTCGAGGCTTGTTAATGTACTCACAATGAAGCGTTTTCAAAGGTATTTTAAGTTTATTAACTTTCATACTGTCTGCTACCAATATATTTTTGAAGAAATAACACAAAGGGTTTATTCTTCTCCATTTACTTTATTAATGGTAATCAAATCAGAATATTTCCTTGATTTAATTTTCGTATCTGTGCTCGTGTGTGCACTGGTTGATGCTTTATTATCGTCGAATGTTCACTTAAGACTTAAAAATTTATCCATGGTTGTGTTAACCCGGTACTTCTCGCGCAGTGTGTGTCATACCCGCGTTTATATATATATATATATAACTTCCTTCTAAACCTTTGTTTAGAAAATCTATAGTTTCTCGTGTAACTGACTTTAAGGTCATATCCTTTGAGGGGCCTTAGCTTGTAGGCACATTATAAATATATATATTTTTTTATATCGCCTCTTCGGATATGTTATACCCTGCGCCTGAATCACCGTTACAGTTCTGGATGCATGGACACATTTTAAATTTTCCTTATGTTATGGCATATTATTGTAGTTATGATCTACCTTACAGAAAAATAATATATGCTTCCCCAGAAATATGGAATTCAAACTATGCCGTACATACAAAATAGTTTTTTTGTCTTTTCCAAATATAAATAATAAGTAAAAAATAAAAATCCCTTTGATTATTGACATTACCAGTCTCACAAAGCAAAAAAATAGCATATTTTTAAGGAAATATATTATTTATCGAAGAGATTTTTATGCTAATGTGTGTGTAACATAAAATGAAATATTAACACTTTTAAGTGAAAAAATGGTGGCATGATTACGAACAAAGAATCATGATTTATTGTGTAACATGCATTTATCTATCTCTTGTGATTTGAAAAATTAAAAAAAGGAAATAATATAATTCGAAAAAGGTACTATGGAATATATGATTGAAAAGGAACACATTTGCAGGTCTGAAGCAAATTAAAATAAAATTCCAAGGAAATGACTTTAAAATCTAGATAAAGTACGACAGACTGGTACATTAGAACTTTGACAGGAAGTTAAATTAAGGTTACCAGGACATGCTCGAAAAACTAAAATGCCAAAAACAAGACTCTTTGTTTATGGGACATATATCTTTAAAAATTTCCAAAAAAGCTTAAATTCTTTTGTGATCTTAATAAAAGTATTTTAATCATTCTGTAGAAATCCAAACACAATTTTTTAGTTGAAATAAATTTTTTTCTGATTATTTTGAGTTGGACAGATTTTTTTGGTTTTTTGAGATCATTATTCATGCTTATGTTTAGGTACCATTTTTTTAATAAAATGTGTAATATGTAATAAAATATGTAAAACATTTTTTGCACATACATAAAACAATACGCAAAAAAACAAACCTATGTTTTAGTAAAATACTAAGATAGAGTTTCGTTAATTAAAATAATAAAAAATTGAAATTTGAAACATTAATTTTTTTTCCCTTTTATTACACATACAACTGTTTTTTTTTTAAAAAAAAAAAATACTATGTACTACTTTAACTAAAAAAACATGTTCACTATAAGCATAGATATCCTGTATAGAGGTATGCTAGATTTGGAACCATATAGTGTAATAGTTTTTTTCTATGCTTAAAAGCAAAAAAATTACGGTTTGGAGAAAAAATTAAAAACTAAGCATTTTTGTAAATGTTTGTTTTCATTTTCGTAAATTGCTTTTTCATATTTTAAGGTCATTTTATCAAGATAATATAAGTGTTATACACTTTTAGATTTAGAAAAATAGGCACTATTATTTAATACTAAAATAGAAAAACTTATTTTTCGAATGTGTATGATATCCTGGTTTCTTAAGGTATCCGACTGGTTGCGACAACTTTTTTTTGAAAAAATGGAGATATGGGGTTTTTTTTGTGATTTTTATATTTATTTGGTATATTTTAAGAAAAAAATCCTAAAATTGAAAAGAGAAAAAAAAATTATTATTATTAAAATGGGAAAAAACTGGTAAAAATTTACAAAAAATTACGTAAACGGGGCCCGCTCTGTACAAAAATTTTATAAACAAATACTCAATTTTTCAGTTTTGATATGTTACTTTGTTATTAATGTTTGAAGTGACCTTCAGGATAAGAGATATTTTAATTTTTACAAAAAATAGAGCACTTTATCTTAGTTGTTATACGAAATTGCTTAAAAAAACAGTGGTTATATTCACATAAGAGACTGTAAATTTTGTAATAATGCAGTGATTTATAAATCTGAAGATCAAAATAATTCTACTATTATACAGAACATACACAAAAAATTTCAGTAAATTATTTTAGAAACTTTTTCAGCAATCCTTGTCCCCGTTTGATTTTTTTCAAAAAAACACATTTCGTGTAAAACACATTTTAAAGTTTGAAACACTTTTTTCTAAATATTAATACTTACCTACAGGTTTAAAATTCCCCAGATTTATACGTAACACCTTCCTTTTTCTCAGATAATGCACAGCTCCTTTTTTTAAGTCCTCTGAGTTTTTTTCTCTTGTTTTTTGTAGTTGGCAATGAATGTCTCTCCGAATCGACAATTCTTTCGTCATCAACGCTTGAATAGCCCTTCACAATGAAACAACCCATTGGGATGTGTAAATGTTCCAACACGGAAAGAATCCCTTAGATCCATCATTGAACTGTAATACAGCTAAGAATGCGCCAAATTGTAATGTCAGAAGTTCAACAAAAGTTTCTTTTGGGATTATGCTCCACAAAACACCATTAAAACTTTCATTGGCATTTTGGGTCTTTCCATGCAAACATTTTTCGAGAAGTGATTGATCACATAAATCCATATAGGTGTTTTTCACCGTGTTCAATACAGCAGTTGGTAAGCCAGGTGTTCTATGTTTATGCAGTTTTCCTTCTTGCTTGGCCTTTTGGTATTTGCACCACGTATCGGATCCAGAAGGGCATTGTCCATGCATGGGTTTTTTGTCGGTTGAGCAGCAATGAAAAAATGCAGCAATAACTGCAGTCTACATGTTAGACAAATTGCCGACATTACTTCGAATAGCAATTCCAAAATAATTTTGAAGTGTGTCGATAAATTTGTCGGTCAATTTGCCTTTCCCACCTAAACCTTTTGTGGATTTCTTCAGCTTTCGTAAACGAGAGCCAACTCTCTTCTGCACATGTCCTATGCACTCATATTTAGTTATGCTCTCAATACCATACATGTCTTTCACATTATTGAACGCCTTTGAATCCCCATCCCCGTAGTAAGATGACTGCGGTTTGCATCAGACCTTTCAAAAATCCTATAAGCACCGACAGTTTCCATATTAGAAGCTGATCCTTTGTGAATTTTACAAAAATGTGACACTACGCATTTTTTGGAGGGTCCCGATGTTTTTTCGTTTTTTGTACACACTCGACAATATTGACTGAGCACTTCAATGTCTAATATTTTTCTAGAGTCCACAGAAATTGCCAAAACACATCCATTCAGTGAAGAGTAGCCACGTTTTTGCCATGTACCATCTACACTAACGCCACACTCATTTGAACATTCCGCAATGGATTTTGCTGACTCCAACATAGAACTGTTTGCAGCTTGTGACGTAGCATGCAGCAACTTAATTTCATGTTGTCTGTATATACATTTTAAAAGATAAGGAATATTCAGCATACTGAACAGTTTCTTTCCAGCTGAAAATCCTTTGCCAATAACTCTCATTCCAAAGACGTTAAGAAGGTTTACTGTATTTAAATTATTCACCTTTGATGTTGAAGTGAATCCTTTTGAAAATGAACAGTTCTTACACTTGAGACACAAATTTGACTGCAAACCAAGTCTTGAGTCTTCAACCAAGTACAGTTCTTGATCAAAACAAACAGGGCAAGAAAGAATAGAGAATATTGATACCAGTATTTCGATGTCGAAAATTCTATTACCAGAAAGAGTTCCGGTATCAACATTAAATAAAGTGTCGCTTAATCCTCTTCCCAATTTTTCTGTACTAATACTTCCATCACTAACTTTCTTTTGAGCTGTGCGGAAATTACCATTAAACTTTCGATTCTTTGGACGTATTTTTCGTCCATGTCCCATGGCAGATATTTGAAGAATAATTAAAAAGCAGTTTTATCAAATACGAAAATCAAAATGAACCTGTTTCAGTAAAAACTAGAATGAAAAAAGTTAGCAGTGATATCGAACGTTAAGAAGTAAATAAACAAATATCCTGAAATTGCCAGATTTGAAAACTCCTTTTATAAAAAAAAAAAATAAGTGAGGCTTCTTAATAACGTTAAACAAAATATTAAAATATACTTTACTTCAAAATATATTTTTGAAAAAGTGGAAAGAAACCAAAAAAAGTTTCAGTTTTGGTTTCAGAATGCCACTTCCGGTCGGCAGTTACCAACTGGAAGTGTCATCTGCTTGTACTAAAACAGTTGTAACTTTTGTTCTAGCGAACGAAAAATAAAAAACTTGGTAATTTTATAAAGCTAATAAGTTGGTCTACAAAATAGAATCATAAAATTTTTTGTCAATATTTGACTAAATCCCCGATTTTAGGGTAGTCGGATACCTTAATATCACCAAGAAAGAGACCCTAAAATTTTATTTCTTATACTATATAATCATGAACGTCATATATAATACTACTTTAAAAAAATAGACTTCTTTCGTAATTTCATGTAACAAAAGGGCTTACAGATATCAAATTACTTTTTAAGCGTATTAAACAAAATTTTAAAATATTTTATTGAAAGAAAAGTGTTCTAAATTTTCCTTTTTATGTTGAGTGTTATTTATGTTTATTTTAGGGGTGAGGATATTTTTGATGGATCATTGATTCATTTTAATAAATTTCTTTAAATTTCCTTCGGCGAGAGTTAATAACAGTTGCTGTATTAAGTTACACGTGGGCTATATTCGATGAACCTTATAATTTTGAACCTCGGTCAATGCCAACGTCGACACTTAAGGTCACACCTCTCCAAACTACCTCCAAACGTTACACACATCGTAGAATTATATCATATTTGTGTTTTTTATTTGAAAATCTACTTTTAAACTCAAACTCTGGTTCCTGCCATGATTCTATCTAAGACTTTCATGACTAAAAAATTGTATCTTCACATCTAATAAAGCAAGCTGAAAACTTATCGTTCTGGCTTAATTTTACCATCTCTTATAAGTACAAAAATATTCATCTGCATCTTAATGTTGACTGTAGTTTAGTGCTAATGAACCATACCTAATTTAATTTACATACTTCAATCCACAAAAAATGTGATGGCTATATCATATAATATTCAGACAGAGTATAATTTCATAAATGTCTCCTGTGATTCTGTCTTACTATATGTACGTGGTATATTTCTGAGATATTCTGCGTGCAAGTACCGACTCAATTACAAAACTTTTCACTTAGAAACTAAGTCGAGTTTGATATTCATTAAATGTTATTAAGAGTGACTTCTGCTCACGTATTAGTCTGTGAGGAGAAGCGTTAACCCAGAAACATAATTATCTCGAATTACGAATATACGAAGTGGTATTAGTTGGTTAAATTTTGCATACTAAATCACTGGTATGGGTTTTGCGTAACTAATTATTTACGAGAAAGTCAATGGAGTGAAATATTTCTGTTAACACACTTAAAAGTGGTTTCTTTTAAGTTTTAAAATGTACAAATTACAAAAAGTAATTTGAAGGTAGGTTATAGTTAACTAAATATTCATATTTATCCAATACAATCTTAGTGTAGCGGT
Source organism: Trichonephila clavata (assembly GCA_019973975.1). NCBI lineage: Eukaryota > Metazoa > Arthropoda > Arachnida > Araneae > Nephilidae > Trichonephila > Trichonephila clavata. The sequence continues at coordinate 52,360 of BMAO01006721.1, forward strand.
TATTTCTACATTTATTTAATTTTATAAGAATCGAAGTGTAGATAATTGGGAATTTACTTAAGAAAAAGAAGCCTCCAAAGCATATTTGGAATATGCTCTACACTGATAAGTATATACTCATATTTGGATTTTACAAATTCTTTATGCACCTACCTTAATGCTTCTAAAATTTTCAATATTTTCGACCCAATTTTCAGATATATTTTCTTCGCCCCACCCCTTGTTACAATAACAATATATTGAGTGCAATAATATACTTTGACGGTAAAGCTACAATAAAATATGACCTTACAGTAAAACGTCGTTTATCCGAACGTTTATTATCCAGAGCGTCAAATATCCTAACCAAAGTCTGGATACGTTTTCGAACAGTGCATTGCTCAACAGTTGTTTCGCGTGAGTCCAAAAGTGACGGGAAAACCCAAGGTGAGAGATATTTGGGGAATTTCAGCAGTGTGATTTGGTAAATATCTGCACGGAAATATTAGGTCAGTTTTTTTCTAGTGAGGGTGTGTATGCGTGCTCTTTTGTTGATGCAAAAAACATGGATGGCATGCAATGCAGAAGACTGTGAATTTAAAAAGCTAAATGATGACGAGATTGTGACTTCCGTGCCAGAAGTTGAAACGGATGAAGACAAGGAAGACAACAATAACGAAAGTGGCAAATGATAATGAAATTCTAACGCGTTTCTACGCTGGTACGATCAACAATCAGGGTGATGTCCTACTCAACTACTGCTGCTCAAGAGAATCAGAGACCTTGCAGCGAAAAAATGAAGATGTACAACGGTACGGCGAACAGTAAGTAATTAGTTTCCACAATAGAGGTAAAATTGCGCCATTTTGCACCTATGTTGCTTTTTTTCAAGCACGTTTCCCGCATGGGATGATTTTCAATATTCATATAGTGTCCAGTACCATATACTGCATGGATCGCATTCGGTTTTCGGTTATCCGAACAGTGTCCGGTCCCAAATGATTCGGATAAACGACGTTTTACTGTAATTATAAACCGTACAAATTATCAAGGTATATATTAAGTTTTGTATAAAAATTTCTATATGAACCAGAGGAATGACTAGTAATTACTAAACTTGTTTTCAATTGAATATTGATAAATAATTTATCATATACTTTGTGTAGTGCGAATGCATGTATACGTATTTTATATTATATCAGTGTGAATCTGTACTCGTATTTCACTTTTTATTATATCAGAATGTATTTTGTTTTGCTTTCTTTCAGTAAACTGATAATTATTTAAATTTTTTTATTTTATATTTTTGATAGACTTGCGCCCTTCACGAAGGTTAATCACGCCCCCTAGGGGGAGAATCCTACATTTTGAGAAACCCTGATCTACTAGTTGTGCAAGAAAATTATGTTTCAAAAAATAAAGTAGCCGAATGGTTATGATCACGAGCTCTTGAGCAATTAAGATTAATTAAGTGAAATATGTGTGAAATCCTATTACACAATGTCAGAACTATATCTCCAAGTCAAAATCAAACATTATGCCATTTTTTTTTCTTTTCTTCGATTGGAGGTATAAAACATGTGTCTCGCACAGTTTTCCACGTTGTATCTTCCCTCAGCCATTTCTTCAATCGAAATCATTTTTCCTCAATCAAAAACAAATAAAAATGAAAAATATAATTTTACTTTTTGAAAATGTGGAAGGAGCAAGAAGTTATTTAACTAATGGGCTGTTTAAGCAATTCTGTAGAAACAGAATAAAAACTTCAAAGAGCTTTTTTTTTTAATGCGAGATGACTGTTGAAGACAAGTTGTGATGAGAGTTCCTAATTAGTTATCTCTTTTATTAAGAAACTTATTTTTATAAAAGACTTTTTTTTAAAGAAAATTCATTTCGAATTTATCTTTATTCAAATAAAAAACATTATGCTTATTATATAAATTACTTGAAATACGTTCACAATATATTAAGCTTCTGAAAATTACCTTTGAAATTGCTAGTGTTAATTTCACTTAAGTAATATTTCTTATCCCATTAGAAAGATGTTTTTTGACCACAAAAATTCAAACCAGTTATCGTTTATTAAAAGCAAAATATAAGAAATTTTTGCATGGATTGTCTCGTTTGTATATTTTTATCATTCTTTTACCTCAATGTTAAATATCAAATAATTGAGCATAAGGTAAAAAAAAAATCAAATTATTAAAAAGTAAAGCATTTATTTCTACAATTATAGCAAAATTGCGTGATAGTATCCTTTTCTTCACTTCGTAAAACAAGCCCTACTTGTATTTAAGCATACATCTAAATCACACAATGCACATTAATTAAATTTTCAATTAGAAATTCAAACGAGTTCACGCATAGTTGTAAAAATTCTTTTTAAGTAGGAACTAAATGTTTAATTTCGGTATTCAATGCAGAGGAATTTATTGAATACATTGGAAAACATTTTAAAAAAGAACGAAAAAACTCTTTGAAGCAGAAGAACCTTATATCGTGAAACAAAAACTCTTCTATAGATTCGTACATTTCTACTTAATTCGTTCCTTAGCATTTTTTATTACTATTTCGTCTAAATTTTGCTAAATTTATCTTTTTTAAAAATGTTTTCGTAACTTGGCTCTGTCATTTTTCATACAGGCCAATGTTTCATGCCCATCGCTTTTCTCAAATTTACTTTCGAAATCATGATTAATATGCATTATTTCAGCAGGTTCATCCTTTGCTTGATCAGTTTCGATTTCCTTCTATACAATTCACAGAGGTGAATTTTTTTAATATTCTGCTCGTTGAAATTTATAAACCACAAAAAGTTGTACAACAAAGCAACAAAGACCACTTAATTGTTCACAGGGGGGAAATGTAGCATTTCCTTAGAAATAAGTTTGGAACAAAAATTGGTGGTGCAAGTATTTCAGTCAAAACAAGTACCTGAAGATTGTAAGAAAAAAACGTTTGCCACTCCAAAAAAAGAGGGAGATGTGACGGATCCATACGCGACTCATGCCAACATCTTGGGGACTCTTAGAGAAATATTTTTCTCAACTAACTTTCACCGAAGTTAAGAAAACGTGATTATGCAAATTACGTTTATTATATAAATTCTGTATTCGTGAGTTTTGAGAGTTAGTGAGTGGAGGGACGTGAGTTATTGCAGCGCGGATCTAAGTTTATCAAAGTGTGTATCAATCGGATCGGATTTGATCCCGTCAAGTATAAGCGTCCAAGGCCTCAACAGTAGGATTTTGACTTTACAGGTATTGTAAGCCTTATTTAAATAGAAGTTTGAGGATACCTTATAGTGCGCGGCGGAGTTGAAATTGAGCTTGTATAAGTTATCGTGGAAATCAGTGAGGGTCCGTAAATATTATCCCCAAGCTATCTAGTCTCACCTTCGCGCACTTAGAATTGATCAACAATCTTAGTTGGATTATTATTGTGCTTGTTTGATATTTTGTGACAATAAAATAATTTGAATAATTTGAGTGAATCATGTCAACTGATCATTTAGTTCTCCCCTCACATCTAGCCAGGTCTGAGAGTAGACAAGGGGGATTAGAGGGAAGTAGGAATAGACGAACATTACAGAGATATGTGACAAATATATTTTAGTTCCCATGAAGAGTGTGATATAGGGGGATACTGTGAAGGTATTTAGTAACAAATAAACAAATTTTCCAGAATTAATGATTTGGTGAGCCTGGGGTGACTTTGTCCCCCGTGCGACCACTCCAGGGTTTATTAATTTCTTTAAGTTTTCTCGAGTAAGTGTCAACAAAGTCACACAATAAAGAAACACGAGGGTTCAAGACAATGGAGCTCACAATTTTGAACCATGACCAAGTGTCGAGAAAGAGGCTTAAGCTGGTACTCCCTCTCCCCACTACCAGACCTCGCCACACCAACGGTAGAACTTTGAGACGACAGATTTTAAATACTTCACACTTCTTTACATGACGCTCATTCCCACTCTTTATGGCGGGCTTTCAAATGCACTGGCGCTCGAACACATGTCGCGCCTAAATTTCCTAGGAACTGTAAAACATCTTTTTTAAAACTTGGCACTCGAAGCATAGTTTTTGTATCAAAAAAGATCAAAGACCCATTTTTTTTGAAGAAAAGTATATCTTATTTATTGGAAATATAATACTCAATTAGATTAAACAAAAATAAACCTTTTAAAATTATCATTGTTAACATTACTCAGATTTTAGAATTGTATAATAGTTGCGCTATTTATTCAAAACCTTAATTTAAAAAAAATTTAAATTCCAATCCATGTCCTTATTCTATCAAAACTTTCGTGACCAACAAATTATATGGCCTGCACAATATCTAATCGCACACAGACTATCTTAAAGCTTAAAATTCTATCGCTGAACTTTGTGGGTGTGGTCTATTTGGCACCCCTCTATCATCTTCTTGCCTACCTAAGGGTGCGGCGGGAAACAAAGCCTCAATATCAATAATCAATCACAAGTGAAACTACAAAAGGAAACCCTAGGAGTGATATATAAAGAGAGCTATCTGTTCCCGATGAATAACTCTAAGTAAACATGACTAAATGAACTAGACAAAGTGAACAAGCGCTGTGATCCCATAACTAAATCTAATTAAATCTATCTTAGATCCTCAATCTAATAATTTAATATCTTAGCAAGTACTTCCTTAACTCGCGCTATATTTGTGAAATACTCAATGAAATATTCTATTATTCTCACCTACGTATCACCGCATCAGCTCTCCGGCTCCTTCTATCTTACATCTACAAAACCTAGGCCTTACATAGTCAAATTAATTTAAATATCAGGGTTTCTTCTTGAGGGACTGTGAATTAAAGCGAATGCTGGCCCCAAAGATTCCCCAAGAGGATAAGTGAAATAATGGTGCGTATAGATCCGTCACAACTTTATCATTTCATATAACTACAAAATCCTTCATCTACGTCCTAAAAGTTGCTGTAGTAAAATGCTAATAAACCAGACCTATATAATTTAATTTACATATTAAAATCCACAAAAATATGATGGCTATATCATATTATATTTAGAAGAGTATAATTTCATAAATGTCTCCTGTGATTCTGTCTTACTATATGTACGTGGTATATTTCTGAAATATTCTGCGTGCAAGTACCGACTCAATTACAAAACTTTTCACTTAGAGCCCGAGTTGAGCTTGATATTCATTAAATATTATTAAGAGTGACTTCTGCTCACGTATTAGTCTGTGAGGACGAGCGTTAGCCCAGAAACGTAATTATCCCAAGTTACAAATACACGAAGCTCTATTAGTAGGTTAAATTTTGCATACTAAAACACTTGTATGCGGGGGTTTTGCATTACTAAGTATTAATCGGAAAATCAATAGAGAACGAATTATTCAAATTAACAAACTAAAAAGTGGCTTATTAAATTTTCATATATTTAATATTGGTTAAGGTATTGAATTTATATTTACTAGCTGAGTGAATCTTAGAAACTTGGACCATTTATACAAGTCATTCTTTTTAGTTTGATTGCTAAGCACGTTGAAAATGACCAAATTTAGTCAAGATAGATATTTTTGTTTATTTTATTTTATTGAATAGAGCTATCTTTTGACTTTACGAAACATACTTTGTTTTGTTTCTACGTTACCTAGAGGCCAAGTTGCAATCAATTTTATAAAGTTAGAAAAACTGGAAGTGGGTTTTTGATCTACCAGAGTGAAATGGGCATTTGAACTGTTTGAAATCTATCATGGCGAGTCTGATAACTCAAAATATTACTAATGTATTTCTATAAAACTTTTTGAACCTGATATTTATGTTATTTTCTAGGGAATGTTGCAAAATATTTTTTATTGTATGAATACTTTTTGAGTTATGGCTTGTTATTTAAATAATGGTCTCATAAAGAATGTAACATTTCTTATAATGTTTACTCAATTAGCTCTAAAATTTTCAAACTATAATAAAATATTAAAATTTGAGTACATTTTCTAGATAAATGTATCTAATTTGTTTTTTTAATACTTTTATAATACATGTTTATTACTTTTTTCTCTAATTGCTTTCAAGTTTTTCAAAAATATTGCTAAAATTTCACTTATAATTGTGATTTTTGTAAAGCTCAGGTAATGTATTTTAAATATTGATAGTTGAATAGTAATATCTATTGATATTGAGTCCTAAAAACATTTATAACGTTTTAGTATGCAGTTTTGTAAAAAAGTACTACGAACGCGTGTTCGGATACCTTAAGAGATTAATGCAAGATTGCATGTGTAATAGTTAGACTTACGTCATTTTTTTAATCTTGATCTATTTTCTACAATTTTTCTTGCACTATTACATATAACGTGTATCTTACCCTCTAAATGTCAAATATTTAGGGGTATCATGACACGGATGCACCACTTAACAAAACCAACAACGAGTTCTTAAAACGGATTTTAATTTCTATAATCCTTAAATGGATTTAGATGAAAGATAAGAAATTTTATGAAAATTATTCTTGTTTACAATAACATAATTTAGCCAATAGTGTAATAAATCACGTGATTTTAACATTAATGCATAGATTATGCATTATGCTGTAAAGGTTTAGTTTAAATAAGTATGTAACAAATAAATATATTTATTTCATCCCAAAAATGATGCCCTGTAGAATTTTTTACCAAGCGTAAATTTATGATGACATTCAACAAATGCAACTAAAAGCAACTTTTAATTGAAAAAAAGAAATACTATTTGTTCTTTTAATTTTTAGATGCATAAGGAGTTAGAATAAATTTAAAGTTTTGAAAGAAAAGATAAAATTATATGTGTGGAAAAAGATACAGCGTAAGTGTAATTCTATTTATAAATCTTTGTCCTGCGTAACAGTTAAATTAAAAAAATTTCAGCTAGATTAGCTACACCACAACTCATCGAATAAACCTTAGAATATATTTTTATAAATTTGATTATTTTCTGTATTTGAATGGAAATCTTACAAATACATATAAGGTCTTTCATTTAAAGTTGCACTCGCATAAACGTTTGAAACCTTGGTGAAAAGCATATTTTTATTAACGCAATTCTAACAATTTTGAAACCTCCAACCGAAACTATTCATAACCGAAAAACTAATTAACTCATTTTCAGAATTACTAATTAGTTTCCGAGAAATTCCGCAACACTAATGTTGCAAAATCTGATTTAACTTCCCTAAATATGTTCTGCTTATCATCAAAACATACTAATCACTTCTGAAATAGCAATCGCTTTACTTTAAGTAAGTTAACAATTATTCAAGAATCTATTGTTGGTTCTCCATAATTTTATAAATATTTTACTCATTCGTTTAATATCAAATATGGTAACTAACTTATTAAAACTCAAATACATACAGTTTTGAATACATTTGAATGAAAAAAACATAGTTTTATATATAATTCACTTAAATCTCTTTTACGCCGCAGTATGCTGCAAAAGAATGTGTTTCATGTAATATTTATAAAATGAATTTGATAAATTTTATTTGAATGAAATGCAAATTACTTTTTACGTATTGAAGTAAGAGTTTGAAGTAAAATGTGGTTTTAAGAATTATAGTTACTAATGTAAATTATAATTTTACGCTGATTAATATTAAGTATATTAAAATACGTTTATACAAATATTATTATAGTAATTCATATTATTTACATAGATAAATATTTAGTTTATATTCAAAAACACAAATTTAAATAATTCTAGCGCTATGTATTAAGAATTACACTTTAAAACAATGTGTCAAACAAATAAATAAATATATTATAAATGTGTAGAAAAAGCAATAATGTTCCTTGTAAATGAATTAATTAGAAAATTAGGCATTACATCCGTCAAATAATGGCGTAAAATATTCGGTAATAATTCACTGACATGAGTTAATTGAAAGGTTTTTTCACATCCCATTTTATAAGTGAAACGCGAAGGTTATTTACTCCTGACTGCCTGATTTTGAACACAAGTCAAGTTATGAGGATCAAACCTGAGCTATCTCCCTCCCTTCTCGTAACTTCCATGCCTCGTCAATATGAGGAATTTGAACATCGACATACTTAATGCTCATTGGCTCCTTTGAACGGAGAGTTCGCAAATTCGAGGTAAGTCGATGCATATATTTAAGTGCTTCTCACAATCTTTTAATGATTTCGACCCAATTTTCAATTATAATTTTCATAGTGCCCCTACATACAATATAATGTATTTAATTCAATAATAATGTACTTCGCGTGATGCTAAAGTTGCAAATGATTTTAACTATAAATGTACAAATTATCAAGATACGTATTAAGTTTTGCATTTAATTTTGTACATGACAAGCCTTGGGGTCACTAATAATAACACTGGGCAACAAAAAAGAAACATTTTTTTTTGTCTCAGAAAGAAAAATATGTGATTCTGATAGCATTTCTTCTCCTGAATTCAAATATGATATCGATTTTTCTTCATCACGCAAGGTTCTTGAGAGACAGGCATTTATAATTTGAAACACTTTACTATTTTCTACATTCTTAAGCACACAATATTGGAACATTCGGACTCACCTAGAAATTAAGAAATCACGATTTTCTTTTATATTTCGCCTGTGGAATACCCTCTTGATGGTCCAACAATAATCGGCCAGCATATTAGCATTCCATTTGCCTTGATATCTCTTTTCTATCGCTGAAATTTCCTAATGAAAGCGTTCCCTGTGCTCATCGCTCACTGCACCAAGATTTTCCGGGAAGAAATCTAGGTGCGAGTGCAGGAAGTGTATTTTTAAGGACATATTACAACCTAAATTTTTATAAGATGTTATAAGATCATGAACAATATCACGGCTCTTTTCCGCCTTTAGATATCCCAAAAAACTGTGAGCTACTTTTTTGAGTGCTTGCCAAGCTGCTTTTTCCAGTGGATTTAATAGTTCCTCAAACCTCATCATGCATTAGTGATCGCATTTGTGGACCCACAAATATCTCTTCATTAAATTTTGCTTTCACTAATTTTAGGAAACTTCTGTTTTAAGTACATGAAACCAGGAGTATTGCGCATGGCTTTCACGGAATTCTACATTAATCCTAGTTTGATATGTAACGGAGGTAGATACACATTTTTAGGATTACACAATGCGTCATGATTCACATTTTTTTCTGTCCAAGAATGAATGATTCGCGTTTAGGCCATTCTTTTCTGATGTAATGGTTTTTTCTGTCCCTACTATCACAAAGACACAAAAAACAACAGTACTTTGTGTAACCAAGCTGCAGACCAAGAATAAGTGCAATTACCTTCAAATCACCACAAATATTCCATTCATACACTGCATATTGAAGCTTTTCCAATATATATAAGTTTTCATATGTTTCTTTCATACTAGCAGAGTGAGCCACAGGTATTGATGGAAATTTATTTCCATAATTCAGAAGCACTGCTTTTAAACTTGCTTTGGAGGAATCAATGAACATATAGGTTTATGTTCAATACCAAATGTCTCCGTAAGAGAAGAAATGTCATTACAAAACACTAAGCCATTTTCTTCCGAAAAATAGTCTTTACATTGAGAATGACGACTACGATAAGTACATATCTTTGTATTCTTTTGAAGAAGATTCCATCCTTTTTACCGGGAACCAAGCATTTCAGAATGATTTTGGGATGACTTTAAATATTATATGAGATCGTTAAGATTCGCTTCAGTCAATAAAGGAGGCTCAGATGAACAGCTTGGTTCAAAAAGCTGTATCACCACAAAATGTTTCTTCTTCATTACTTCTATCGGAATCTGAGCTCTCTTCATCTAATGTCACATGTTCTGGAGGCTTTGGTATGGGCAATTCTTCGCTGTGTGGAACTGGTCCCATTGCAGATTGTAAGTCAGGGTACACCACTGTATGCTTTTATTTTGTCGTAATCCCTTTGATGTTTGTTAAGCAGAAATAACAGTCAGATGAGTGATCTTTGGGTTCCCTCCAAATCATAAGGGTAGCAAATAGCATGTGGCATGTGTCATTCTTCCATGCTGTGAGAAGATTACTACAAGATAAACAACAGATATGTGGGGGCCAGGTCTTTGTTTGGTCCCCCACATTACACCCAAAATAAAGTTCATAACACTTTTTTACTAATGGAGTAAGGTTTCGCCTTTAGAACTTTAGCTCCACTTCATTAAGGCTAAAAAAATGTAAGATAAACAATTTTCAAATTTATTAAAGAAAAAAAAATATTTACTTCTGCAATGCTATTAAAATTGATTTACACTATGATTTGTTTTCACTAGATAAAACGTCCTTTTAGTATTAAAAAATACATCATTAAAATATATAAATCACACAATACACATTAATTGAATTCTGAATTAAATGTTCAACAGAATTCGGGTTTAGTTGCAAAGAAAATCATTTATAAAACAGTAAAAGTTTAATTTCGATATTTGATGCAAATAAATTCATTGAATACATTGAAAAAATTTTATAAATGAAAAAAAAAGTTACTCTTTAAAACACACACACACAGGAATCTTATATTTTTAAATAAGAATTGTTCTAGATTAGTACAATCCTCCTTAATTCATTATATCTAGCAAAAAGTATTGTGTTTAAGTTTTGCTAAATTTATCTTTAAAACATTTTTGGTAACTTATCTCTTGTACCCCATTCTAGACATCGTTCTGCCCATTAACTTATTAGATGTTTTAGCAGCAACTAGGATTATAAGGTTCAAATCACAATCCAACAACCAATTAGAATGCTATTTCTCAATTCTCCAACTCGCACCAAAATGACAAACATTAGGCGATTTTTCTACTCCTATGGACACACCTACTGACAACTTGCCACTTGACCATTCACCAAGCAGTTACTCATCAGCATGAAATAATCCACACTTTCGCGTGTCTTCATCAGAGTTATTCACATACGGGATTGAGAGCGCTTCCAACGCATGCGCCCGTAAGCAAACCTCAAGCTATTTTGAAGCATACATACTACAGTGGTGGCAAAAAGTCCTGAACACACTCATTTTTTAGCGTAATTTTTGTGTTTGACTTCATTTTTCGTTGTGAAATTATCACACTATCTTAAATGATGTTATTGATTTTAATGTATTTTTTCATGCTGATTTCAAATCTGTTTGTAGATTTCATCTAAAGTAAATAGTTTCATTGATATGTTGAAAAACTCTTGACAAGAAATCACAAGGTCACTGTAAGAATGAGCGAGTGTGTGTTTCCACCAATGAAATGCTCCGTTATTTCAACCAATCAGAGAGCAATAGCGATAAAGGGTTGAAAGAAAAAGGTGAAACGTGGTTTATTGTATTGAATGCAGTTGTGTATGTGTGTGTGCTTGTGGAAAATAGTGTATTGAATGCACTTTGAAGTGCGTTTGTGGAAAATATTGGAATTATGGCTAAATTTTCATATCTGCCTGAGAATAAAAGGTACAAAATGATACATTTGAAGGAAGAAGGTTATTCTATGCGCCAAATTGCTGCTAAAGTACCATGTGGCCTTTCTACTGTCTGAAACAAATTTTATTGCGGACAGGGGGCGATCAGGCGACCAAGAAAAACATCTTTACGTGAAGAAAGGTTATTGCACAGAATTTCACTTTCAAACAGAAAGCTTAATTCCTCGCAAATTTTGAAACAATGGACTTTGACATGAAATGTGAGTGTGTGCCCAAGAACTGTTAGAGGAAGACTGCTGGAAATTGGGTTACGAGGCTGTAAAGCGCTCCCAAAACCATTATTGACTAAATTTCAACGCAAAAGACAATTGACGTGGGCAAGGGGACATTCATTATGGACTATTAAAGACTGGGAAAAGGTAATATTTAGTGACGAGAGTCAGTTTTGTATTTCTGGCAACCAAAGTAATGCCTATGTAAGACGACGCACTCATGAGCAATTAGCCCTCAGTGTCTGAAGCCCACAGTAAAGTACCCGACAAAAGTGATGGTATGGGGTTGTATGTCTTCTCATGGTGTTGAAAGACTTCTCATCGTTAGCGGAACAGTGAAAGCCATGAATTACATTGGAATACTACAAAATAAATTGCTACCAACTGCGAGAGATCTTTTTGGGAATCAGTCATGGATTTTTCAGGACGATAACGCACGCCCCTTTTCATCGTGCAAAGGTAGTCCAGAAATGGTTGAAAGACCATACTGTGAATAGAATGAACTGGCCAGGACAGTCTCCCGACCTTAATCCGATAGAGAGCTTGTGGTTTAAAATTGGTTATGAAATTTCAAAGAAAAATCCTTCAAACAAACGTGATTTAATTGAAGCTTTAATATTTTCCTTCAAACATATTGTCACGAAAGATCTTCTTTTGAAATTGGTGCATCCCATGCCAAAAAGATGTAGAGCCGTAATTAAAGCAAACGGTTGGCCCATAAAATATTGATTTTCTAACATGTGACAACAATGTAATTTTCATAATGCTTATTAAATATACCCTATTTGTCAATTTTCGTGTTATTTTTCTTTGCATATTATGTTATTCTATATTGTTTTATTCTGCACATATTTCACATTATTGTGTTCAGGCAGCTTTACTATAAAAATATTTTAGTCATTAAGAAACTAGCAGTAGATTTGAAATCAGCATAAAAAATACATTAAAATCAATAACAATATTTAAGATATTGTGATAATTACACAACGAAAAATGAAGTCAAACACAAAAATTACGCTTAAAAATGAGTGTGTTCAGGACTTTTTGCCACCACTGTACATATTAAATTATTTTCTTCTAAAAATATATTTTATTGAGGGTTCATTGAAGTGCTGACACTTCAAAGCAACACTTAGGTTATTGGTACGGGTCACATAAATTTAAACCATGATTGAGTTATGATGACGACACCTATGCTTTAGCACCCTACTCTTCAAACTTCCACAAGATGTCAGTGTGAGAAATTTGAGACTTGACAGATAAAGCGGGCATTACACACACATGTCCTCTTTACAGTGAGTTATATGCTTGCGAAGAAAAAAAACTCATTAATGTTATAAACAACCATTATGTGTGTATTAAGTACAACACTAAGCAATTCTATATGTTGAATTGGATATATAAGATGTATTAAAAGCAATTCTTACATTCGCGTAAAAAACATATTAATATTTAATATTATTATAATTAAATTTTACAAAAAAATAAGCAAAAATATTGAAGCAAAAAAATCAAAATTAATTTGATTTTTTTTAAAGTATTGAATTGGATAAAAAGAAAACATCGTGTTTATCTTAAATGGTTACTTTTATTGTTTTTACAAATGCAAAAATCTGAAAGAAATACCCTCAAAATATTATATTAAATTTGCAATTATTACGTCTTTCTAACGTTTCGAACAGATACTAGTATGTTCTACAATCATTGATACAAATGTTATTCAGTAAATAAATTTAAATCACCCTCTTTTATAACGTTTTATTTTTAAATATTTAAAGGTTTTCTCTTCTTCCTTATTAAAAAAATATATTTTTTCTTAGTAAAACTTACAATTTAAATTTAATTAACTACACATGGCAATTTATAAAAAGTGTAAATATTTTTGTGGCAACAGTTATATGAAACTAATTATTGATTCACTAGATCAGAGCCCTTAAAATTTACTACGAAGTACGTAAAATAAATACTCTCTAATAATATATACAATTAATATAATTATTCATAAATATACGTTCTAGTACAAAATAATATCCTTGGAGATCACGTTTTATTATTATTGTATTAGCATAATAAAAATTTCCAGCGAAGGAAATTTTTCTGTTTATAGCAGTAATTGTCCCTTATTAAGAATTCGCTGAAAATGATTAGTTTAATTAATTTTACGATTAAATTTTATTTGTAAATATTTAATTAATTTCTAATATATATTAAAAATTAAATAGTCGTTTTTTGTTATTATCTTTAAATATTTTTGTTTTTAAATGATTTTTCATTTCGTTAATATGTTATTACTCATAGAAACTGTAGCACATATAAGCTATTATTAATATGGTTTAACCCTTTTAGTTTATTCCAGTTTTCGATAGTTTAAGATGCGTTCTAAAATGCTTCGTTTCCTTTCAGATAATATTTACATTTCCGAAATTCCTTTTTATAATCAAGTAGTATTTTTTTGGTTGTAATAAGATCATATTGAAATTTTATTGAAAGTATAGCAACGTTCCTCAAACCATACGATTACTAATTAAAACAAGATAATATATATATATTTCATTTATATCTTGTATTAATTACAAAATAAAATGTATTCTCTTTAATTATGTCCTCTTTAATTAAAGTATATTTTAATATAATCCGGAAGCAATATATTTCGAAAACCAAGTTTCAAATAGTTTGATTATATACATTTTTTTTTTAAATATAGCACAACATTCTCAAATAATACTATTTGTAATTATTTCAAAATGAGATTCCTTCTTATTTAGAAAGATATTTTCTTCAATGCAGAAGATTAAGTTTCAAATATTTTAATTAACATTAATTCTTAAAATGTGACACACAAGGAAGTAAATAGTCAAATGGGATGAAATAGCGTATGCACATCATATTGCTTTGCTTAAAAATGTGTAGTAATTATTTAACTTTTGGAAGTGAATGACTGGCTAACTGAAGCTCTTTCGCTTTGCAATGAAATATTCGAATGGTGCATTAAACTGAAAACATTCCAATGCAGACGCATAAATTTCGTACGAATGTAATTCCTCCGACCAACACTGAGTGTATTAACACTTAGGATAGAGATTTGCAAACAGTATGAGGAAGTGTCCACACATTAAAAATGGTAGGAAATTGGATTAAAAGATGAAGAGTGATTAAAACCCAGGTCCGATCAATCCTACTATTCGGGGATGTTGGAAGAATCGGGTAAACATGGCTTCACAGAGCATTAAGAAAATAACAGTCGACCGAGAACAATGACAGAACATGAAAATAGAATGATTGGATAACTGGAGCTAACGGCCATTCCTGATGCTCTTTTTAAATTATATGAAGTGTAACTGGATCACCAAAGACTGTAATGAAATTGACAGGTGACTGACTTTATTATAGTAACTGAAGTTGTAACAAATGTCTATCCGCGAGCCTCTTACTAATCATCTTAGGAAATTCTGTTTCTTTCAAATGCTGTTCTATTGAAAACTTACTCCCAAAGAAGAAGACATGGTTTATATAAATGAAGGAAGATATTTAAGCGTTATCTCTTACATACGAGAAGTTAATGATTAGGAGTTAGAAATTAGATGTTAGCGGAAAGTAGCTGAGAGCTAGTCGAGTGTCGCTTGTTGATTAATTGATGAATAATTAAGGATTGCTAATTGACGAATTTAGTCAATAAGTTGGATTATCTTAATAACAACCAGAGGCTATATAGCTGAGAACGGAATTACGGTAATTTAGACCGTAGGTAACCAAAGCGTTCTAAGAGTAAGTTAATTAAATTATAGTTAAATATTAAGTATCCTTACTACCGTGCGTTTGCTCCTATACTTAATAGAAGTGTGTATAGCCTACCCTGGTTTGTTAAAATTAAGTGAAAGAATAATAAATTAAAATTGATCTGATTATGGCTGGTCTTTATTCTAACCCCCAAACACCGTTAAACGGAACAGCACTATTATCATAAAGTAATGAAGACCATTGCACAAAATTCTCTGCTGCGCACCAACAAGCACGTTCACGAATGTGTCGGATTCATTTGATCTGTAATTCATTTGACTGAAGTATATACGTTTCCAGGGAAGTATTCTGCTTCGAACTGAGCTTCAATGGCAAACAAAGACGTATCTGTAAAAGATGTAACCAGTTGTGGTAAATTTAAAGGTCTGTCATTTATTACACTGGCTGATTAACAGATAGTCATTTTATTTAACAATCGCACTCCTTTATCGTCCATGAGATCCCTTTAAAATGGCGGTACGTCAATGTGACTCTAAATATCTTAGGTTTACCCCTCATGTTTAGATCATTGCTCTTACATTTCACCATGATAGTTCCCAGTCACACTTTGAACGCCTTTCTATTGTTTATGTTCGTGCTTCTGTAAAATTCTGAGAAGTAGCGTGATCACCAGACTTTTTTTCTAGTTAAATTGGGCTATTTCGAGCAGGAGTCTCCGTCTGCATCTGTTTCGAACCGATCTAAGTGGTCAACATTAATGAGTATAGAAAATAATCCCCCAAAAGGACATCCGCCAAATCTACTAGTAAATGCCTAGTCGTGCAACAGCACGCATAAAGTTTAAATTTGGACAATGCATTTTTCAGTATTTTTATTCTTGCAGCTGTAATTCCCGAATACAATATTTACAATTCTAAAGATACTGTTGGTATTTCGTTTCAATTTATGTAAATCTAGGTACAATTTTCAGTTCTATTTGGTTAGCTCTTTCTTGATGAGCCGCTTTTTTATGTCATAAAATGCTTAAGACATGCATTTGTGAGGGACATAGCAATTTTGAGCTGTGTTCACATAATGACTACTCCCTCGAGAATTCTTCACGCCAACTATTTTTAATACATATTGGATTTACCGTGTAGCGGATTCCACTAAATCTCTGTTACTATTTGTGTACAATAAAGCTTCAGATTCATAAGTTCAAATCTGAAGCTTTATTCTACATAAATAGTTCGAATCTCTCAATTCACAAATTTTCAAAAGAAATGTTCGAATTCTCCAATAAAATAATTGTTCAATTAGTTTTTAAGTACTATAATAATAGATAACAAATATTATCTTTCATTAATTACCATATAATAACATTATATGGTAACGATGCCTTTTAAAGTACTTCCCCTTCAAAGATTATTATATTCACAGTTATCCGGATCATACGTCTTTTGAGATTTCCTATTAATTAAAAGACATTTTTTTTTTGTATTTTGCAGCACATTTCTTTCAAAGAATTGGATTTCTTCCGTTTTTTATACAAGGGGTGATGAAATGAAAAGGTACGAAACGACACGGTGGGTACAAATATACACTTTATTCAAAATATACACCATAGACCTGAGCACAACGATCCCACTGATGAACAAGCCGCAGGATTCCTTGTTCCCAGAATTCCTGTGGCTGTGACGAAACCCAGTCCTTCACAGTGTCCTTGAGTACGTCGTCCGAGTTGAAGCGCTTTCCTTTCAGATGTTTCTTCAGTGGACCCAACACATGGAAATCGCAGGGTGACATGTCCGGACTGTAGGACGGATGGTCCAACGTCTCCCATTGGAACTTGTCCAGTTCCATTTGTGTGACTCTGGAGACGTGTGGACGCGCGTTATCATGGAGCAGAACCACACCCTCCGTGAGCAGCCCCGGTCTTTTGTTCTTGATGGACCTGCGTAGGCGTCGGAGTGTCTCACAGTACACATCGGAGTTAATGCTTTTTCTGTGCTTGAGTCTGTGCTCGCATCATTTGGACGCCGCTTTTTATAAGAGCCTTTGCTCTCTCCTGTGCATGCGGGCACCCGCGCATGATCCGATCCCAGTCAGAGTCTCCAATGGCATCCCGAGATGTCTCGCTACATTCTCCCTTGGCGGAATATGCAAATATTTAACTGTTTCATTTTTATGCCGTTTCGTACCTTTTCATTTGATCACCCCTTGTACTTAAATTTTTAACGAGGCATTTTACTTACCATTAGGACTACCTCATGAACTTCTTTACAAAAGTAAGTCCCAACAATTTGATCCAACACATCCTTTATTATGTAGAAAGATTGTGACGGTTCTATCTGCGTTATTTTAATTAACAATCCTCTTGGGGAAGGTTAGTCTTTAAAAATTATTTTACATTATAAAACTCCTTTTTGAAGAAAAAACGTGAATATATATATGTAAATTTGGACTACTACGTATAGTCTAGGCTTTCAGGTTAGTGAAAGAGAGATAGGATAGATTGCTAGCTGAGCAGTGGTTAATCAAATTGAATGTGTATCGCGGATATTTAATCTTTGATAATTAAATTACTTAAGGTGACGAACTTTGACTGAACATTGAATCAAGATTAAACATTAAAGAATTCAGAGCTATTGAATTAAGTAAGTGTATTAAACATTAAAGTCTTCTCATATCTCCCGTAACTCGTTAACTGTCTTCATACTTAATAATCAAATTAATAAAATAAGCAAATTATTTATTTGAACTGATATATTTCTGCTACTTAATTAAAAAAAAAACCCAGAAATTAATCCAAACCAAAATATATATTAACAACCTATTCATTTTGAAAAGTGATTCAAGAATCTATGCGTGCATTGCTCCTAACTATAATCCCTTAAATAACTAAAACGATTAAAGTATATATGGTAGTCAATAAACATATTTATGAACACACACACACACATTATATATACAGGGTGTTTCATAAATGATGGGAGTAACTTTAAGAGGTGATAGTATACATCAAGACGAGTAATAGTAAATAGGAAACCAAGTGTCCCAAACGTCTTCCGAAGGAGAAAGGCGCCATCAAAGTTTAAGGTCCTAAATTTCAAATGATGATAAAAAACGGAAAAAGGGATCGATTCATTTGCGGTTTCCGCTAAAATCATTCTTTAAATTATTTTTTTTCTTTAAAAAAAGTTTTTAAAGACAAAGTTAAAAAAAGGCCGTTAGAGGGCGCTCTAGACTTTGGAGTACCGAACAACTACCTTTTACCAGTATTTTTTTATTTTGTTAAATGTTTACAAAAGCTTAGATTTTAACTTGAATTTTGAGCGCAAAATTGAAACCATCGGGAGCGGTTAAGTGGCGCAAATGTAACCGCGTTCAGGGGGGGGAGGAATTGAAATGCTCGTATGTAATGATCAAAAAAAAAACGATAAAGCAAACTTTAAGAGGCGATAGTACAACATAAAACAATCAACTTTGATTAGAAAATGCATGATTTGAACTCAAACGCAAACGTGTTAGATCATCTTCAAATTTTATCCATGCAGGCGTTATAGCTGCAAGTTTCTGGAAGAAGAACATGAAAATGTGATATGGGGAAGAAGAACGCATATGCAAATTGTTATTAAGATAAAAGCCACTGACCCGAGTGTGCAAGTGTAAATCACGGTACAAACGGAACGAAAGATGTTACCCTTCACTAATCAAGAAAAGGCTGATATATGCACTTCATCTACGGAACTGCAAGTGGGAATAGTGCTGAGGTGCGACGATTGTACGGAAAAAAGTTTCCCAACAGGCGGTTGCCCAATGATAAAATATTTGTGCGCTTGCACGGACAGTTGTGTGAGACAGGATCCTTTTTTGGTGCGCGTTCAAATGCAGGCCAAGCGAAGTCTAACAGAAAGGTAGCTGAGGAAGAAAAAATTCTGGATATATATATATGGTGGCTGATAATCCAAATACAAGCACGCGAGCAGTGGCTAGTCAAATTGAAGTATCACCCTCCACGACATGGCGAGTACTAAAGGATTAAAGTATGCATCCTTTTCATGTCCAACGAGTCCAGGAACTGACTCAAAGGGATTTTCCTCGTCGAATGGATTTTGCTCGCTGGTATCTGCAGAAGAACACCCTAACTCCCGATTTTGGTGCAACTGTGCTTTTTACAGATGAATGTACATTGATACGTGACGGTACATTTAACACCCACAATTCCCACCAATGGGCAGATGTAATTCCACATGCGTCTTCTACACATGCATATCAGCGACGATTATCCATAAATGTTTGGGCAGGAATAATTGGTGACCATCTACTTGGACCTTATCTTCTGCTAGAACGCCTGGATGGAAAAAAATATCTTACCTTTCTGCAACAGGTGCTGCCGGAAATGATGACAGATGTTCCCCCTCGTATCCAGCGGGTAATGTGGTTCCAGCAGGATGGAGCACCAGCTCATTTTGCGCCAGAGGTGCGAAATTATCTAAACGCAACCTTTCCCAAATCAATGGATTGGGTGAGGTGGTCCTGTCCCTTGGCCAGCGCAATCGCCCGATCTTTCATAACTTTGATTTCTTTTTGTGGGGACACCTGAAGAGTCTTATGTATGAGACTCCTATCGAATCTGCAGAAGAACTCGTCGCCAGACTTTCGGCAGCTGCAGGAGAGGTGCGCGATACTTCTGGCGTGTTTCAGAGGGTTCGTGAATCCCTTCTTCGCCGTTGTACCGCATGCATCGCCTCTAATGGTCAGTGTTTCGATCAGCTATTGTAATCATTTCTAATTAAACTTTTTTTATAACGTAAATGTTCTTTGTTTCCTTTTTTGTCTCTTAAAACGAAATCTGTTTCAGCGCCCTCTATCACCTTCGGGTTAAAATTACGAGTATGATTTCTTTGATGAATGTTGCTTGTTTTGGTGTTGTACTATCGCCTCTTAAAGTTTCTTTGTCGTTTTTTATTTTGATCATTACATACGAGCATTTCAATTCCCCCCCCCTGAACGCGGTTACATTTGCGCCACTTAACCGCTCCCGATGGTTTCAATTTTGCGCTCAAAATTCAAGTTAAATCTAAGCTTTTTGTAAACATTTAACAAAATAAAAAAAATACTGGTAAAAGGTAGTTGTTCGGTACTCCAAAGTCTAGAGTGCCCTCCTAACGGCATTTTTTTAACTTTGTCTTTAAAACTTTTTT
>BMAO01006722.1:0-24856 GCA_019973975.1 Trichonephila clavata
TAACGCACGTCCCCATAGAGCTGACATCGCCGATGACTTTTTGGAGAGTGAAGGGATTGCGCGTATGCGTGGCCAGTATATTCGCCCGACCTTAATTCCATTGAAAATCTTTGGGATGCTCTCGGCCGTGCTGTATATTCACATTTCCCACCTCCAGCCACTCTTATTGAGCTGGAAACTGCTCTACAAGAAGAATGGCGATTGTTTAACTCTGCGGTGGTTGACCACCTTATTGAAAGCATGGTCAGAAGGTATAAACTTTGCATACAGATGAGGGGTATCTCATACCCTATTAATGTCCTTTTTTTCATTTTATGCTGTTTATTTTCACTTTATACATAATTCTGTTTAAGTCTCCAGTATGACATTATCTGATAACTTACAAAACTTTAATATTGTTTTCATCTCTGTATATAATTATTGATTTGTTTCATGTATAAATATATATGCTAGTTTACTGCCAAATTTTGTGTCAATGAAAGCAGTATTTGTTGATTTTTTTGCATTTTACATCTTTGTGCTTAACTTTTGGAAGGAAGTGTATAACGAGGTAATAATTTTAAAAAAATATATTATTTCAAGACAAATTATTATTATAAATAAAAATTGAGAAATACGTTAATATCGATCTTTTTACTACGTTTAGTGTCAAATCTGCAAATTTTTTATATGAAAAGTGAAAAACATTTTAAATTTTCTTACATAACTCAATAATTAGAAGGAATAATTTTAAACTTGTTTGTCAAATTGTATAACGCGTGCTAGGAGTTTCCCATATGTAACTTTTACAGAGATCCTCAAAACAAAATCCAGTGTATTCCCGAATTTTCCTCCAAATGTCCATTACATTTGTAATTCATATTCAAATAATTTAATCTCAGTTGTTGTTACGATATCCAAAACTGTTTTGAAAATTGAAAAGAATGAATTTAGTTATGATGATATTGTCTTAATATGTGAAAAGAAATACTTGCGCCATTATTTTTTTGTAGCAGCAACACTAGATGAATACACCAATAGCTGGAGTGAAAACATTCCATGTAAACACACAAGGAAATTAGGATTAAAAATAGCAACAAATTAGGATTAATAAAAAGAAGAATAAAAAAAAATCAAAGTCCCGAAGCATAAACACCATCAGAAAATCAATCAAGCTTCAGAGATTGTAACCGCTCTCTGACCCTCCAGTATTTATCGTAAATGTTACCAGAGACAGCAGGGCAAAACTCCAGGTGATCAGCATATATTAGTGAATACTCTCTGCGAAAACACAATTTGAAGGGGAAATGATCTTTAGTCTATTTCTGTGATTCACAAGGCATTCCCTCCAGATTTCCTGTCTGAAGGCTGCAACTGTATGCCCTCGCGGATGATCATCTGGAATTTCAATCAGCACATCTCCCAACCTCAAAAACTTACCAGAAATATGTTCATTTAAATAAGATTCACAGATCTTTTAAACTTATTTTCTCTCTCTTTATTTTTTACGAAAATATTTCAAACATAAATTTAGCATGTCGAGTGTTCAGGAATAATGGTATTAAATTTAAATTCAAGCCATTACATTTGATTTGTTATAATTAAACGTTTTTTATCTAGACTTGCTTGAATCATTTTCAAAAAAAAAGGAAGAAAACAAAAGTATGAAATATAAAAATATGAATCTTTAAAAATGTATTCATATTACTTTAATGAATTTTTGTACTCTGGATACGTATAATAAGTTAAAATTCAATAATACTCAGATATAATTTCCAAACTTTTATACAATAATACAGGTTCTTCCGAGTATATGAATTTACTATAACTTTGCATTTAAAAATTCGTAAGAAAACTGTTTGTTTCTGTTTTTTTTTTTTCAAAAAAACTATTTTCCCTATATTTTTTTAATCTTATTTATTTTGAAACTCAATACTTAAAAATATTGGTCGTTATTTTTTTGTGACTCCAGAAACTATGAATATCAGCACTTATATCATTACATTATTAATTAATTATATATCCTTTGCAACAGCCATATTACTCGTTGAGAGAACATAAAATAATTCCCACGGAATTTCCTCTGTACGATCAATAGTTTACAAAAATATACAATAAATAATGATTAATTATAGTTCATGATGAAGTCCCAGTGCATTTTTGTGCTTATGTGCCTAATTGTCTAACTATGGCATATTTGGCCGCTTTATTGGACGTGGACGTTCTATGGGCACCAAGATCGCCAAATCTCTCACAATTGGAATTTTTTCCAATGGGGGCAATTACAAAATGAATTGACTACAAAAACAGATTTCGTTGTACTTCGAGAGCATCATGTTGCATGGACGTGTTCACTCATCCTTTCCCAGCTCACTCAAGCCTGCCTTGACACTCGTCTAACACTTTGAACTTTTGCTTTTCAAATATTAACAAGTGCCAGTTAAGTTATGTGTTTTTTTCTTGCACGACCAGTTACAACATACTTTGTTTTTCGTATTTTTCTCATTAACTATGGATCGTATAGGTAGAGTACTTTGGTAATTTTTTATGTAATCTCAAAGAAGAATCTAACTATGCAGAGTATGTGCACTATTTTTGGAACACCCTGTATTTATTTAAATTATTGGGTAAAATTGTTCTTATTCACTGCATAAAGCAGAGAGCAAAACAAAGTTTGATTTTAAGCAAAAATAAGTTTTCAAGAATAAAGCTATCGTTATACATTCAAAACATAGTTTAAGCAAAAAAGTAAAGTATTTGATTTGAAAAAGGAGGTATATTTCCATTATTCCATTAAAGTATATTAAAGTATTTTTAACTGAAAATAAATCATTAACATCAAAAAGTTCACGTTTTTAAAATAAAAAATTACAGAGAAAATATTACCAAATTTAAAATTAAAAATGGTTAAATTCATTAGAATTGGTTTTTAAATAATTTTCTAAATTATTGTTTACTCAAAATGCATTGTGTTTCTGGGTTCCATTAAATTAATGTAAAAATGTAATATGCTTATAAACATAAATAAAGAATACATATATATTTTATCTATATAATTAAAAATTAAATAATTTTTCTATTTCAGAATGAAATATTTTTTTAATTACTTCCGCAAGCGCGTTTAATTTTTTCAAAAAACAATTCAGCCTTAATTTAAAGCTTAATATCTAGACTCATTTTTGTTTATAATGATGTTCCTTAATTAAATTACAAGAATTAAAAATGAATTTTTAAAAGAATGATGCAAAAATGGAATTGCGTGTGATAGTATATTAAAAATAGCAAATCCAACTAAAGTTTAGAATATAAGTCTGGAATCCTGCAAATAACTATAATTTATTATCTGCAAAAAATGTTAAATTAACTCAACTTATACAAAAAAAGTTTTTAGGACATTGCTGATTTTACCTTATCATTTATGAAAAGGAATAACTTATTGAATAAAAATATAATGGTATAGAAATCATTTATGTTTTTAATAAAATAACAGTGCAATTTAAACTAAAATTTTTAATTAGCTGTTTTCTTTATCATTTATTTGTACGATCCGTTGACATTTTATGTTACCATATCTTCTATCTATTATTATTGTTGTTGTTTTTCATCTCATTATTAAATTTATTACTATTCATCATCATTAACTTAATTTTGTGACTTAAATATTTTGGTTGTTTGATCTGTTGTCTTATTTATTACATTAATTACGTTAATGTTTTAAGAGACGAGCTTTCTCATTTGTTTAATATCTATTCAGCTACAACCGCTTTCATGTCTGTTTATAAATTTTTCAATAACACCCACCATTTCATTACCATTTTATTCCTATTTTGTGATATATTTTACATTTACAAATTCTTTGCTTCACAAAGTGTCCGACTATTTCCATTTAAAGAAAAATTATTTTTGTTAAAGATAACATTACTTTTTGAAAATATCGTAAAATTATGCTATATTTTGAATGACTTTGGAGAAGATCATCATTATCGTTTGCGTGATATACAAACAAGCAAATATATGAATTTATACGAACAAATTTGTGCAAGACATGTATGCAGTTATAAGTAAATAGTTCAAGAGGATTACAAAAGAAGCTATTAATAAAAATATATTGTATTTTTAAAATATTTATCATTCTGAAATAAAAAAAAATCTAAATGAGAAGAAATGTCATTAGCATTTATTTATGAAGTGTAAAGAATATTTGAAATGCAAAATGCCGTTTTTTATTTTTTATACCATGCATTATAAATGTTATGTACTATGAGTTGAAACTTAAAATATTCCTTATCAGTTCAAATATAGAAATATGCATTTGTTTCATATTAAAATTAGTGAAAAAAATGAGTTGACACTGATTTGAGCCATTTCGTGTTCAAGCAACATGTTTACGAAGTAATTTCAGAATTTCAGTGAAAATAGTAATGAAAATTTGCATTAAGACATAATCTTTCCAAAATGAAATTTTCGGTATTCATTTCGGTGAGATTTCTGTTTTTTGTGTTTTAAATTTAACCTCCTACCGTAAAGAAAGCAGATAATTTTTATTTAAAATCAGTTTGTTTTGCATTAACGCACACTGATATAGTTTAAATAAAATGTGGAAATATAAATAATAAAAATTTCCTGGATTTTACTGTTGTTTTTCAATGCAAGTGCATACATTAGATTAAACTGATTTTTTTATTTTCTTTGCTATGCAATAATTATGGAAAAGATGTATTTCACTTAGCTAAAAAGAAAAAAAATTCTACTTATGCATTATACTAAAATTTTGCTAATATTTTTGTTAAATTTTCAAATTTATTTAACTTATCAATACCATAACACAAAAGATCTATATTTGAAGTTTGAGACCTTATTAGTCTTACACATAAAGCTTAAAGTATACCAAACAAAAATCAAGAATAATACAAGTTGATTTGTTTAAAAGTTCATGGGGAAAAAAGTTGAAAAAAAAATGAATACATGTTTTGAAGACTTCTAACATTCAAACATATAATATTTAATTTAGACAGTTGTGTATGCATATTAGGGATACAAAAATTTATCAACATTAGTTGAATGTCTTAACTTTTTAACAAAAAATAATAAGACTCACAAAAGACCAAAATATGTTCACAAAATTTTAACATCTATATTGACCTTTAGGTATTAAAAGCATTTTAAATATAACATTTATTTTATCATACTTTGATACAAAATTATAATTTTATTCACACATTATTTACACATGTTTGATTTTTAGGATGATACATCTAAGCTCGAGCAACTGGAATCAGGCCAAACATCAATTTGCTTCGCTCTACTCCAGTTATACACTTGTACACTATCAAAATTCTCTAAGCGAGCTACATTTGATGCATTGTAACTTCGACTATCCTTCGATGGGGTTGAATCTGAAACACATTACGTATATTTCAAATAAATAAAATAGAAAAGAAACTTATTTAAAATAATTAGAAACCTGTGAACTTTTTATTTTAAAATTTGTTTCAAGAAAAATATGTCAAAAATAACCTACACAAAGTGTAGGAGGTATTTACAAAAATCTTTAAGTGTTGATTTATTTCTAATTTTCAGAATTACGTTTTACCCATTAGTAAATTACTACAGACAAATTCAAAAATAAAAAGGAACAAACAATAAAGTAAATAAAAAAATAATAGATCATTGGGACTCATTATTTATGTTTACTTTTAAGTAAGCTAAGCTTCTAAAAAAAACTATAGTTCAATTTATCACTATGAGTTTGCTGATAAAATACTAAACAGTGTTATATTTATTAATTTCTAAATGATTTAAAGTAACCTATCTATATGCCTGAAGTTTAAGGTGAAAGAGAAAAATTAAGACACGTTAGCTCATAATATTTGTTGTTCGAACAAAAAAGCTAAAAAAAACCACAAATTTAAAATAAATTTAGCAACAAAAAACAAAACAAAAAAAGTTAATGAATAATAAGTAAACGTTTTTAACAATTTGAGGACTCTCATACAGCTTTTTCATATGCATAGATTACAACACTAATTAATAGTTTTATTTAAAAAATACTTTAAAATTAGGATTTTAAGAAAACTTGTGTAGTGTTGATCTATAAATAGAATTGTCCTAATGAGACTCACTTTTGATTCGGCACAACACACACTTCGATAGGCTTTATTCACATCGTTCTACCGCTTGTAGTGGAAGAAGAAGCTTGAAAAATCTTACTTGAGTCATTTATCATACCCTGAAGTTGAAGGGCAGATGAATCAATTGTCTTTGCTTTTTGATCAGATTCTATGACTGTCATTGAATAATGATAATTTCTTTGATTTATTCTCATCATAACATCGAAAATTCAAGCTATAATTCTGTCAATGAAGAGAGTCTCTAGTAAATCTATCAAAATGTTGCTTTATTCCTTAAGAAAGATAAAATGAGATGCTTTCGAAATAGGGTATTCGGATCCATCAATTATATATTATTTAAAAAAAAAACGATTTCAATTTTGAAAAAAAAAATAATTTAAGTTATATATACATTTTTTAAAAGAAAATTAGTTTAGTTTTTTTTTTAAATACTAAATAAAACCTGTTGAATCTAATATTATATTCAATAACAAATCCTATATGCTTGGTTGGAATATTTCTTTAAGACATCTCAAATATATTTCGATTTGCTTTTTTTATAGAAATAGAACTGAGCCTTGATGTCTAGTTTGGCTGATGAGATGCATGATGGATGGTCAAAGAGTAAGACATATTAGTACACTTTTCTTTTCGTGTTATATTTCGAATTGCGAAATCAACATTGAAAAAAAAGTAATCTTCCTTCCGAAACAAAAATATTTCAAAAACTAAACTTTTTTTCTTTGTAAAGGTACCAAAACAATCAGATAAACTTTCCAGGATCATAAATAATCAAAAAAAAAAGAAGAAAATATTGAAATAAAAATAATACAGCAATTGTTTTACATATAACAGTTAGTTCAATGAAGACGTATTGTTTGATTTAGCAATTACAAAGTAAACAATAAATTGATTTAGATTTCGTAGCATTCATCATTGGAAACAAAGGCAATGCTATACATGAAAAAATATTAACATAAGAACTAAATATATAACACTACGCATAGAAATAATTATCAAAATAATCTTATAATTACTCAATATAACTTTAATATTATGCATCTCTTTTTATTTGAAGAAACAAAAGATGGAGGGAAAATGAATAATTCATAAATTTAATTAACGCTATAATCAGATAGAAAAAAAGTAGTTCGCTTTTATAGTTCATCTTAATCAAATTTTCAAATGGCTGCCTCATTATTAGGAGAAAAATAATTATAATTCATATTAATTATCATCTGTAGAAACTACTTCTTTTTTTAGCAATAATTTCTGTTGAAATAAAACAAAAGTTTCAACAGTGAAGTAAGTTGATATAATTAGTCCTTTTAAAGTTTTCTCTCCAAATATTAACATAGTTTTTATAAAAATTAATTAATTTCAGAACAAAGCAACCTATTGTGGTGAATGAAACTGTTTTTAGAAACAATTCATGTCTTTCCCATATCAAGAAAAATGTTTTTTTTATCGTTTTACAATCAAAATTCTTGATATTATATTGATATAGTTTAATATTCAAAGTAGAACCGGTTGATAATATAGTAGTATATTCTATCAAGGTAAAGATTATACTACTATCTTAACTGCCACATTTAACCGAAATTAAGTCAGACTTTTTTCCCATTGGGGATGCTATTGAAAATTGGATGCTGCTTAAAATCGAAGGTTTAAGGAATCCGAACACGTTGAAAATGACCAAATTCAGTCAAGACAGATATTTTTGTTTTTCATTTTATTAAATAGAGCTATTTTTTGACTTTACGAAACATACTTTGTTTTGTTTCTACACTACCTAAAAGCCAGGTTACAATCAATTTTATAAATCTAGAAAAACCGAAAGTGGGTTTTTGATCTACCAGAAGTAGGCATTCAAATTACTCAAAATCTATTATGGTGAGTCAGATAATTCAAAATATTACGAATGTATTTCTATAAAACTTTTTGAATCTGATATTTAGGTTTTTCTAGGGAATGTACTAAAATATTTCTTATTGTATGAAAACTTTTTGAGTTATGGCTTGTTATGTAAATAATGGTGTCATAAAAAATGTAACATCTCGTTTAATTTTTACTCAATCAGGTCTAAAATTTTCAAATTTTAATAAAAAATTAAAATTTTAGTACACTTTCTAGATAAATGCATCTAATTTGTTTTAGTAATACTTTTGCAAATATATATTTATTACTTTTTTCTCTAACTGCTTTGAAGTTTTTTTAAAATTATTGCTAAAATTTCACTTATAATCATGATTTCTGTAGAATCCAGGTAATTTATTTTAAATTTTGATAGTTAAATAGTAATTTTTATTGGCATTGAATCCTAAAAGACTTTTATAATGTTTTAGTATGCTATTTTGTTAAAAAGTACTCCGAACGTGTTCGGATACCTTAAAAATTCGTTGGATAGAGAACAATAAACAGGATACGAATGGTTAGAGCAATCACATCTTCATTTTTGTACTGAAGAGCTCAAATACGTGTGAATCAAATTAAATAATCACTTCTTATTCTTAGTCTCATTAAAATTTTATTTTAAAATTCGTAAGCAACATACATTTACATTTTTTTCCAGAAGCTTGTTGAGAGAATTTGGGAAGCAGCTTAGAATAGAGAACGGTTTATATTCGAATAAATATTGTATATGCAGGTTTCGTTTACCCAGTTATATTTTAGCTACTTGTGGTGGCAGTCTAGCCTGCTATTATGGACCATAAATATCGCTTTGTTTCATAGAATATGTAACTGAAAGATTGGAAGAAATTAATAATGATAATAAATGCACTGATGATTCTTATCAATGTTAATCAGCAATTTGATGTATCAACCAATCATTATAATCAGAAGGTAATAAATGATGGTTTAGGAAAACTAAAAACACCCTTTTGCTACATTAACATTGATTTATGAAGGACATTTAATAATGCTCAATAAGTGATTTATCGTTATATTTTATTATAGGAGGGAAAGAAAAGTAAGGAATGGTAGATAAGTGAATAAATATTTTGTACAAAAGACTCGAAAAACTTTTCTTTGTCCTTTTAACTGTCTTCTTTCTTTTTTCTGGTCTTCACTTTTGTGCTTTCATGAACAAAGATTTGGCAGTATACATCTCATATTTTTCAAATCTCGAAATGAAAAATCCTGAAATTCAAATAAGGGAAAAAATGTACAAAAGAAGGAGTGAGTTTTCCCTTTGTTGTCTATCACTTGTCTTTTCTAAGATACAAAGCTTATTGTTACGTTTTTTAAAGTAAAATAAAATATAGTTTCCTTTTGTTCATGAATAGTGAAGTGCCTAATGCACAAACATCTTTAAATCAATTGCACACATGAATCATGTATTTTTGACAGAAAAAAGAAAAAAATAAACAATGTAACATTTTCTTAAAATCTTTGCTCTCATTTTATTAATAATAGCTACATTGTTCTTGAAGTGTGTGCCCTATCTCTTATAGAAAATGTTAACATTTAAGTTGTGTACTTTGTACAAAGAGAACATTTTTAAAACTAATTTGGTGCAAAATATTAGTGGCTTTCAAATTGGAATCTTGTAAAGAAAAAATATATCTGAAGATAATATTTGAGTTAAAAATGAATTATCTTAAATTCATCGTTAAACGTAATTTAAAATTCAAGAATACTACTTATATCAAAGCCTAAAGAAACTCAAAATTATTCTCTTTGAATATATTGTTTATTTAATAAATTTTATTTGAAAGAGATGTTTATTTTTAAAATCGTTAAACACGTAGAAGAAGAATTATTCTTGAGATATACATTTTAAAACACTTTTAAGAGAAGAAAAAAATAAAAAAAACATAGAATTAATTTTCGTATTGTGCTTTTTAAAGTTCAAACTGTATGCATATTTATCCTTTTTGAATACAAATCAGAATATTTTTTAAGTGTAATTATCTTTATGAAAAACAGCTGAAACGTATCAAAATCGCATTATGTAAAAGACAAGTGATATATTTAAAGATATGGTTAACATATTTAACGGTATAACTTATAAAATATTAAAAGGATTTTTAAGCTTAAATACTTTTATCATTTATTCTATTAGTAAAAAATTGCAACTGGCAAAAAAAAAAAGATATTAAACCCCGCCTAAATTTAACATAATATTTGTTATAATGTGGGACCATCTTCCTTATTATGTTGGTAGTAGGGAACACGACATGAACCGGTATAGGGAGAAACTGTTTTGAAGCGACCAATCAGAAAATGATGAGAGGAGATTGAATGATTGTGCGTCAAGTGTTTTGTTACTTACTTTGAATTTGTTGATCAAGTGAATCTCCTTTATATCATTATAGGTATTTAATGTCATTTCAATCCGAAGGTTATTCCCTCCTTGGTAAGCTGTTTTCAGTGTTTCGGATTGTATATCTACATAATACGTATTTGAGTTAATATTTATAGGTGGTAAATTAGTATAAAGATAAATATCAAATTGCTTTACAATTAAGTTTAAAATTTAAAATAAATTTATTTACAAATTATTATTATTTAACTCTTAAACACGCTCTTTCAGAAAGAATAGTTTAAAATAGAACATATTGCTTAAACATCTATATATATATATATTTAAATATATTTAAAATACCTCACACAAATGCAATCAAGCAAATATTCGAAATCATATTAAACCTAGACTAGGACATCACATTTCAAAATTTCAATGGCGAATAAAAATAATGAAGATCAACATTTTCAAGCGAAATTAAAATTGTATAAGATAAAAATTATAAAATATCCAAGTGCAACCTCGGACATAGGACTGATAAGTGGGGTTAAACTAGTTTGATGGCGCCAACCTTCCCCCTATTGCAACTTGGTAAACTAATCTGGAAATATCCAAATTCTCAAAAATTTAAAATTTAAAAAAAACTTTTCTTTTAAAAATTTAAAATTAAAAAAATATTTCTCTTTTCAATACCTAAAAAAATTAAACTATTCGCCAATGCATTCTGAAAGATATAACATAAAAATGTTAAAATGCTAAAACAGCTTAGTGCATAATAAAACATCCATAAAAAAATCAAAGAATATGCACCGATCCTTGAAATGGTTGTATAGAATGAAATATATATATATAAATGTCGTGTTTTTCGATCGAATATTAAGACTTTTGATTTTAACCATCTTTATTCCATGAGATCATTTTGTAATCTGTCTGTAAGAGAGAGAGAGACGGACATGTGTTAACCATATGCATATCCTGATCCCTTAGAAGCCATATGCTATTCAAGTACGCTTCTGATTCAAGAGGTATACTTGAGAATTAAGCGTGACATATAGGAAATAAAAATTAATGGTAGGAGCGGCGGAGATATTTAAAAGCCATGTGTTATATTTTCCTAAACTGGGTAATAAATTTAATACTTGAAGATGTAACGGGAAAATAAAAGTTAGAAATGGACTAGCGATTTAATTATTTTAAATCTAATTTAATTATCCTTACTTATATATATATATATACAGTTGGAGACCTATTTCAGGAATTCATCGGGAGAGAACATTTTATTTGTGCATTTGGGGTTTTCCGTAATATTGGGATAAAAAAGTGCGAATATCGGGAACTTACCTTTTAGAAATTCTATAAGCTAAATGCACAAATAAATATTCATAGTTAGAAAATATACACTTTGTATTTAGCAGCTATTATAAAAGGACTATTAGTAAATTATTACGCTCCAGTTAAGTAACAATTTTAAAGTACTTACTTATAGATGTTTGCCAATTTCAAAATGACTCAAAAGTGTTGTTTTTGGACTTTATGTGGAAAAACAATACTGCGTCTCTTATATCCTGCTGCATGAGATTTTTTTCTTCTTTACACAGTCTCCAAAAATTGCACAGCACTAGAAAATATAACAGTTTTTATAGAAGTTTCAAAATTAATTACTGCGTCAGATACATTATTCAAAGACTCCTAAGAAAAAAGAAACTTTTAAATTAAATCCAATTTTTTCTGTTGTTGTTGCTAGTGCCACCAGATCCAAGTCCACGAAATTCATCGCGGCTAAGGGCTAAAATTTTACGCCTGTCGTTAGCCTTAGCATTGAGCCCCATTACGGTGACATCACGATTTTGCTCGGTACAACACGATAGATGGCATCACCATTCGGACCCACTGATTTAACGAGCACGTTCTCCGTGTGCACTCGTTGGATATTTGGTGGCATCGGGTATCGAACTCAGGTTTTCCGGTCTGGAGACCGATGCTCTAACCACTAGGCTACCCACGGCCCTCAGGCTGCCACTAGTTCTTTACACCAATTTTTTTCTAATAAAAAATAATAAATTTGTTTTTATTTGGTTGCTAAAATTATTCGTTAATTAGGGATTTATTATTTGTTATAAACATGATTTTGCTTCACTTCATTTTAATTTGGGGTAAAAAAAATCGTTAAATATAGGGGTTAAGTAAATCAGAATCTGACTATATATATGTGTCGCAAGGCTTTGCCTTTACTCTGCTCCGCTCTCCTCTGGTGCCCAAGCGCACAGCGACCAAACATTACGCGAAGAAAGTCGCTTGCATTTTTATTATTGTTTTCCATATTTCGAGTTTTTTTTAAGTACCTACCTAATTAAAAATGAGTCCAGGTGCAGAAATAAATTCAAAATCTTACCAATTTGTATCTGAAGAACACAGTTTAATGAAATTATCAGGACATTTTTGAACTAGTTGGATAAAAAGGAAACCCTTTGTGACCTCGAAATGATATAAGAGAAGCTGCAACAATCATTAACAATTTAAATTAGCACCAACTTAAAGCAAAATGAGTGCATAAACAGTTTTACTGAGGAAAAATGTTATGGAAGTAGTTGCTAAGGAATCTTCGATTTTGAAGAGAAAGTCCGAATACGAGACCAAGTTGTAAAAATAACACCAAAAAACTTTTTTTTATCAGATACTTCGAGAAACACATAAGTTAAAATGCCCCAATGTAAAAGAGAAAAAGCTATATGGTTTGAAATTGAAATACGTAATATCAATCTCATTTGCACTGGAGTTTCTAAAGCAGTGTACATTGTACGTCAATAAAAAAAAGTTCCAAACAAAAGAATTATTGTTTACCCAATTGTACCTATCGACCAATCATCGTAGCCCGTATGATTCACGGGCAAAGCAATTAGGGGGTTAATTAATTAAAAAAGTGTACGTAGGAGACACACACATATATATGCATTATTCGTTACGACCGAATGATATATTTCGCCTTATTTTTTGAATTTCTTTTTTTATTCTTACTCATAGTTATATGTTTTATTTGAACAATAAAACGTTAAAACTGTAATAAAGAAAAACTCTATGATTCCTTGAATAAGCACAAGTTTGCAGAAATTTCTTGTACTTATGAATCATCAGGATTTCCAAAAGTTTAAGAGTAAACATAAAAAAAAACTTCTTAACGAAAATTACTTTTGACAGTAGGTTCTATTCCTTTAAGGTATCCGACTACGTTCGGAGACCTATTTTTTTATTTTTCTAAAATTCACTAAAAATTTTACATTTTTAATTTCATTTTTTGCACTATGATAAAAAACACAGTTATAAATAATAT
This sequence comes from Trichonephila clavata, assembly GCA_019973975.1. Classification (NCBI taxonomy): domain Eukaryota; kingdom Metazoa; phylum Arthropoda; class Arachnida; order Araneae; family Nephilidae; genus Trichonephila; species Trichonephila clavata. The sequence goes on from BMAO01006722.1 coordinate 13,667, forward strand.
ACATACATTAAAATTTACAAAAATTTAAAATTTTAATGAAATTTTAATGAAATTTAAATTAATTTTTTAAATTTTTTCAAAGGCTCTATTTTTAAAAATAATTTATATTTTACAAAAAAAATTGCTGCAGCACATTTTTCAAACACATTTCTAGAGGTTGTACTACAAGTTTTAAATTATTTTCTTTTAATCAAAAGTTATAGCTAATCGAAGCTACAACCTATGAATTTCATTCAAATTTTCGATACTTTTATAAGGAAATCCAACTATAAAATCACTAAAAATTGTTCAATTTCTTAGCTGCTAGTCCAACCTCTAGATAATACTATTAATAACATTTGTGTAAAATTTCATACAAGTATCTCTATTGGCTCTTTAGATATCACATTTGAAATATCAAGAAATTTACAAAAAAACAGTTTTGAGAAAAATGCATTTAAACTTTATAAATGTAATTTCAAAACAAAATATCACAAGTATATTACTAAAACTCTAATGATTTATATTTAACACCTCCACTACTTGCTATTTTATTAAATTTTAACTTTCTTTGGGCCCTATATTTTTTTTCTGGCTGATTTTTAAAAAGGCAAAGAATGTTGTTTCGAGTCACTGTGCGAATGATGGCAAGAAATCTGTCATCACGCAGTGTATAATAATTTGCATTTATGCCAAAAGCTTTCAAACAAACAAATAAAAGCTTTGTTAAAAATAATGACAGCAATATGGGTACCCAAAGAAAATGTTTTCAGCTCAATAAAAGTTTCTTTCAGAACAATTTGCCGAAAAAGCGCGTTAAATGATTTGTTTACATTTGTGTCACACCGTGGAAGCAATTTTATAATAAATGCTTATCAAACAACTTTGTATACACAGGTTTAACAATATTTAAAAGTTTCATGGAAAGGCTTACACCTTTATTTATATATATTTTTTCCGGTGGCTATTCTTCATTGATACTCACACCAGCTCTCAGCTCCATTTGGGCATGGTGCATACATGGGTATCTCTCTGATGGAGCCACCGAGAAAAAATGCCGCACTTAGCAGAGCTTTGACGTGATTGGTGTTACTGCCATAATAGTTTTGAATTTTATTAATCATAACACTGGAAAGTTTTTCCTTCCCACCGAGGTTTTTCTGGCTTTTTCTAAGTTTTCTTTGCCGAATACTCACTCTTTCTTAGAAGTATATTAGGCACTCATTTTATGACACTGTTGACATCAAATAGATCTTTAACTAAAATGTATCCTTGGGAATCACCATCACACACCATAGAAATCAACATTGTTTTAAGATCTCGTGGTATAAAATCACACAAAGATTTTGTACGCACAAACAGATTCCATGATTGAAGTAAATACCAGATGAATGCAGGAACACGCATGTTCGACTAGACATTTAGAATTCTACAAAACTTAGACATAATTTCCTAATCTGGAAGTTTCCCAGTGGCGATGGATAAAGTTTCTATAGAAACTTTTAGGGAAGAATGTCCATGTATCTGTCGTCAACGGATATTCCACATTCTCCAATTGACGTGTTGGAACATTTTGTAATGCTTTTTACTACCGACACAGCAGCATTCATGACATCTTTAGCCGTTGATGTAGCAGCAGCCAAGATATTTCTTTCACAAAGTCTATATGCTCTTTTTGCCATACGGCATAACATATTCAGCTTAGCACGTAACTTTTTCGCAGACAAATGTCATCTTCCAATAACTCACATTCCACAAATAAGTTGCAAATTAATTGAAGTTTGGTTTTTAAGCTTTTTAGTAGCTGAAAAATTGACAATAAAAGTACATTTGGAGCATTTTAAAGTCACATTAGAAGTCAGTCCAAACAAGTAATCTTCATGCAGGTACAGATTCTTCTCAAAACAATTGAAGAAACACAAATTGAGAAAAACATACTTCCCAAAATATTTAAATAAAATATTCCATAACCTCTTAATGTTCCATTAAAACATTCTTTGCACTGTGAAAAATTCTTCAGTGAATCCAGTTTTTGTTCATTACAAGTTTGAATATTTGCTACTTCCAATGTTTTTGTTACCAATCTACTGTTATCAGACCACTGTTGCATTTTCAAGAAGTTATTTTTATAGTTTTATGAACCATTATAACTTGAATTTTTAAAAGCAGAATGTCTAGAAACCATCAACGATCAAAAATTGTACAATTAAATCGAAAAAAGTTAAGTTTTTAGAAGAAATTTAGGATCAAAATTCGTAAGCCACAAATCAAAACAAAAACATGTGAGGTCAGAAGAAACAAATGTTGCCAATCGCAAGAGTCGAATTAAAAGATCGAAATTGTTGCCCATCAATTAAATAATTAAAAAATAGTCAGAAATAGTTTTTAAAATTATAATGGGTTGAAACTGCAAAAATTATCGGTAAAAAGCATGTTAAACAGACAACTTCCGGTTTCGATTTCACCACTTCCGGTTTCGAATGACAGCTGTAAAAATATTTTAAACATCTGTAACTTTTTTTCTAATTATCGCACAGACAAAACAAAGACAGATTTAGAAAGCTAATTGCTTGAACTTTAAAATGGTAAAATAAAAAGGAAATGCGATTTTTGACCGAAAATGGCATTTTCAACGTAGTCGGATACCTTAATTATATATCACAATAATACACTTATATGTATAAGAACAAAAACAGTTTCTTCTTCTAGAAATGTTTTGAAATAATTTTAAAATAATACGAGAATATATATTTGTGAATAATTTTATTATAAAAATATTCACTCTAAATAAAAGTTAGTGTGAGTTTTTTAGTTGTATATTTTTAAATTTTATTTTTGAAAGTTATGTATATTTTTAAAATCTAGAGTGACCAATATATAAATTGTGTTGATTTCAAGTAGTTAAAATGTCTTAAATGACCTGAATACAGAGAAAATAAAAACTAATCATATTGCATAAATTAATAATGTGTCGACATCAGAGTATTTTATTCGTGCTAAATTTATTTAAAATTGCAATAATAATTGCATTGAAAATATTCTAACATTTTTGTTTTTGTACGCATATTCCTGTTTATTCCCTTAAATATTTTCAACACTAAATTCATCATATTTTTTTTTAAATGAATAAATTGTTTAGTCTTATGTTTTATTGTCTGAATAATGTTCTGAAATTTTTGAAAAAGTTTTCATTGTATTATATTTTTCTCATGCAATGCTAAAATGAAGGATAAACTTATAAAATAGAACACCTTAGATTTAAGGTATAAATTATATTCGAAAAGTATCTTTCTTTTAAACTTTAATATAACAGTAATTGACAATACTTTTTCCTAGCTTTTGTAAACCGTTATAGCTTTTTTGTAATAAATTTTGAAATGAAAACGACTTTTTAATGCTATAATTTTTAATACAGTAAACCTCTAATTAAAAATTTATATTTTTTAGTTTAATTTACGAAAACAAATTCATGTATGGATATTCCATCATGTATTAAGAATGTTATTATTTAAAAAAAACAAGATTTACAGTCTTTATTACTGTTCAGTTTCAAGGTATTTTTATATATTTCAATATTTGTTCTTAATTCAAATTACTTAAATAAAACTTGCATTTTGATAAATTCTTATAAGTGTGCTACCTCATGCATCAAATAAGACGTTTGAATCATTATGCCTAGTCCTTTGAGGTTTCGAATGTTCAGGATGAATTTCAAATTACATCGAAACCATCGAAACTCCCAAAAATAGTTTTGAAAAGTCCAGTATACTCACTTAAAATTAACCTTTTGCATAAAAACTGCATCATTCATCAATTATGTACACTTTCGTTACAACCCTTACCAATTCAAAGGTCGTTTACAGACGTCATACTCAGACCCAAAATAGCAAATAAAGAAGATCGAAGAACAAAGTACGTATTCCATTAATGAGAAACCGATGCTAAGCGTTCTAAATTACCCTCACTTACACTATTGACCTCCACAAATTACCAAATGGATAATGAATCAAAATTTCCTTCAAGTATCGAGAAACATTTGCAATTACTAAGGCATTAACTTAGTGAATGTCAATGCTGAAATAATTTTATGGTCAGAGTAATTTGGGTTCAAAAAAATTTAGATTAGAAAAATGTTGTTCCTTCTGATTCTTTTTAATGGAAAAAATTTAACGCATGGATATTTATTATTTTTATTCTTAAGAAAATAATAAAGAAACTTAGCAAATAATAATAGGAGTGTCAAATAATATTTAGAATATAAAATTAAAAGTTCAAGAGAAAGATCTTACGTTGTCTTCTTAGTGGGTCAAAGTGCTCGAAGAAGAACTAGTTTAGAACTTTATGAAATTTGCAAATAAGCTGGTATTGTATTGTACAGTTAATCAAATTACAGATATATTAATGGACTGCTCACCTGGCTAGAATGAATAAAGATCGCTGCAGCAATAAAATCTTTCTGGCAAAGCCCTGGGAAGACCCCCACTAAGATAGATTGATTGTATCGAAAAAGATCTTAAGATTTTAAAGGTTAAAAACTGGAAATGTGTTTCTTAAAACAGAGATGGCTGCATACGATTTCTGGAACCCAGGACCCACCCAGTGTTTTTGAGTTAGAAATTTATACAAGGAATTTTTCGAATCTTGCGTATACACTGCTTGATAATAATTGCATATATATATATAAATATACATATATATATATATATATATATAATATATATATATATATATATATATATATATATATATATAGAGAGAGAGAGAGAGAGAGAGATTTTTTGTTCTTAATCTCTTAAAATTATTATTTATATTATTAACATTTTCCCTAGCACTTAAATTTTTACTTTTTTAAATATTATATGAAACTTATAATCAATTAAAAAAAAACAGAATTTGAAGATCCAATTTTTGTTCGACATGTAAATAAAATTTCTGTTTACCATTTCATTTTTTTTCCACAATGGGCATTATTTTAAAAACTTAATTTGAAGGCATTAATTTTCTAATTTAGGAAAATGATTTGCGTGATCTACTAAACAATTTTCAAAGATAAGCAATGTAGAATCGTATGAGAAAAATGCAATGTAAGGGCAGCTACTTGAGCAAGCAAAGGGTTCTTGCAATGATCTTTAGTAATATAATATTTCATTAATATTGTCTAAGTGATTGACTCCTGCAACACATTTATTCTAAAAAAAGTTGTTTTTTTTATTTCCGTAAATTGACAGTACATTGAATATCTTAATAATAAAAGAAAATTTAAATATTCTTAAAATAGAAAATTATTAACGGTATAAGTAGATGCTTTGAAAGATACAAGAATTACTGAATACTTATCAAACGAAAACATTCTAACTTAATGATTATTTAAGGATTTTGGATTGTGACATCATAATTCACTAATCATTCGAATAAAACAGTTTTACTAAATCAACACCTAACAGAAACTTGATTTCCCATGAATGTAGTTATTTATATTTTAATAAAACCATTATATATCAACAAGGCAACTATGTTTGGTACAATATTTCAATCTTTCTGCCATATATTTCATTTAGTCTACTGAACGATATTGTTGAAAGTGAAATTTCGGCTGTGTAGTGGGAATCAATTGAATTTTAGAGTGGAATGTGGGATAAAATTAGTAACATGGAATATTCCATTTCAGAAATCGTCAGGAAATTTTACAACTTTTAATTCATAGTGTCAAAATTGTACCAAGAATATATACTTTCAAGCACTCTACCAACAGCAGATTTAAAAAAAAAACATGTGGCCATTTGAAAGGATTTGATTTTTAAATAATTTCCCCTCGAAAGCAACACGAGCTCTATTCACTACGGAAGTCATAATTTTGTGTGTTGGTACAGTGCCATGGGTGTATGATAGCCTCCCCCACTCTAAACTTCCATACCATTCCCACGTGAGGACATTAAGCAATTTCAAATTTTATATATGTTACCGGCAAAGTATGAAATCGGGCATTCTATAGAATGCCTAGGCATTCTATACAATGCCTAAATCTAGCCGGCAATGTATGAAATGATTCCTATTTCACACATTGCCTAGGCATTCTATAGAATGCCTAATGAGAAACCGGCAATGTATGAAATACATCTCAGATTCGTTTTGAATATTGTCATTTGGCAAGACAAAACTTTTAACACGTGTCTCAGGATCAGAATTTGTTAGTTGTACATTGCTGTTTGTTCGGAAATGTCAAAATGCTCAATTTTACTTAAACTTGTTCAACAAAAAAATTGGTTTTTTCCTGTGCTGCTTGAAAATGGAGGAGCAAGCTATAGTGTTGGAGAAGGTGTCACGATCTACAGCAGGGGTCGGCAATCTATATCTCATGTGGCACACGGTTCTCAGAGGCACTTTGCACTGCTCAACAAATTTGTAAATTTTTCAATTGTTTGATTTTCAATATTCGTATAGTGTCCGGTTTCATATACTGCATGGATCGCTTTCGGTTATCCGAACGGTGTCCGGTCCCAATTGATTCGAAAAAACGACGTTCTACTGCAAATTATAAAATCAAAACAATTTAAAATATAAATAATCAACGTCACACCCTCAGTGGGCCACAGTAAAATTATTAAACGTTGACCGGTCCCGAAGATAAAAATTTTGGGAAGAACTGTTATACAGTATTACGTCACGGATTCTCCCCCCCCCCCACTGGGGCTACAGATTAGTATTTTTACCATTTTCAGGCCTAATACATTCCCCAGGGGCTGCTATCCCTTTTTACTGTGGCACCATGTAGGCGATACCGATTGCCGCCGGTAATTTTGACACCCAGTTTCCATCCCAGAAGGAGGTACCTGAGCTCTGAACTTGTTCTAATTTGCCAAGAGCAAAATTAAATTCGGAATTCTGATGATGTGATAGAATTTTGAAAGAACTTTCAACCAAATACAAAAATGTTACATGTTATGATATTGAACTTGTACATCCACCTTTGTGAACCTTGCCAGAAAAAACAGAAAATTATTTAAAAAAAGGTATTGTAGTAAAAACTTTGATTTTTTTTCCGAATGCCAATATATTGGCAATTGTAATGAGTGGGAAATAGGATGGTTTCTATCGACTTAGAACTTCTGAAGGAATTCGAATACAAGTATATGCGAAATCACAATTTAGCAATAATTTTTTTTCAATAGCAATCTCATTTTGTCAGAATAACATTTGTACATCTAGGAATGTAAGTCATTGATATAATATCCTTATCATGACCTTTTTTCATACTTTGCCTAAACAGATTTAGGCATTCTATAGAATGCCTAGGCATTCTATACAATGCCTAGGCAAAGTATGTAATAAATCTCTTATTTCATACTTTGCCTAAAAACGTCCGGCATTGTATAGAATGCCTAGGCATTCTATAGAATGCCCGCATTTCATACTTTGCCGGTAACATATACATCAGCAACTCTATACGGCGGGTAATTGGTGTAACTATGACTTAAGCTCCCGATTATCTGGTAAGCACATCACTCTGTGACTTAGGCTTCGTGGTACTTTTCAAAAGCATCTACAGAATAGCCTATACAAGAGGCATCCAAGGATTGAAGACAGTATTACCTGACAAGCAACTATGAGTCAAATAACAGCAATAATCAAAGTGCGATAAAAGTGCAGATGTAACCAAGAGCACCGTGCAGACAAAATTTAAACAGATGAAATCAGTGGCTTAATGGAGAATGTTAGGCCCCCAACAAAATCAGGTTTTGGGCCCCAAGCACAAATGCGTATTTGGCGTCGATCCGGTTTTGAAACCTCTCGAATACCTAGCCTCCCCCCTCTAATGCAGGATTTTCGGGGTTGTACTCGTATGTTACGTCACTGGATGATATATAGTTGCAACTGAATAACTCGAATACTATTCAAACTATTCTTCACCAGTTGAAGTACATCGGCTGCTCTCGAGTATATATGGTATGGAGACTGGATTATACTGGAAATACGTGGATGAGCCTAATTGTAACGTTTTCTTTTGAGGCTGACTCAAACTTGTGGATTTGGCTCTCGTAAGACATTCAATCGAACTTGTCCTGAAAACAAAAGTATCTGTCATAATACGAAATATCAAAAAATCATAGACATAAATAATCATCTAACAGTTTAATAAATTATGCTGCTAACTCACAGTATCTATATATTATATTTCAACTATCATTTAAATTTAGAAAATACAACCTCAAGTTAGTTTCGAGAAGGAAACCTTAATAGATATACCATTACAAGATGATTCATGATTTCAGTTAGAAATAGTTCATGATAGGTTCTGGTATGGCGTAGACTCTTAGTGAACATGAGCCCAAGTAGTCAGCAAGGCAATTTTTAAGTTGTGGTATTTCCAGAACTGGTGTGGGTTACTTCTACATTACATGAATTAGATTCTTTCACATCCATACCAATACCAATGATTCCTATACCAATGATTGATTGGAAAATGTTATGCCAGCTGTTTGGTGAAGATTTGTATTCCATCTATGGACTTCATGTACCAAAAAGCGATTAAATTTTTCCAGGATGACAATGCACCATGTCACCTTATCGAAATCACCCAGGATCGATTGGAGAAACATTCAGGGTTATTCCAGAAAATAATTTTCCACCTAGATAGGTAACTATGAATTCAATTAAAACGCGGTATATATATACAGATATAAACAAGATCAAAAATTGAATTCATACACCAAATCCTGCTGTAAGACAGTTTCATTATTAGTGATAGCTGTAAAAGAAACATCGCTGAATATTCTCTAGCGGACTTCTGACTCATTGTTGAGTCATTATTGACGCATGCCCCTTGGAGTTTACTTCGTGGGGGGAAAATGAGATCCCCCACATTATTTAAGCTACCTCTGTTTGTTTTGTGTGTGTGTATTTTTTTTTTTTTACATTTCAGTGTATAATGGTTTCTGACATAATTTGAAGCTTGTATACTTTTCTGAATCTGGAAAAGGAGAATACCAAATAATTATGTTTTTGAAAATAACGAAGCATAATTAGCATTTGTAAAAAAAAAAATAAACAGATTCAGAAATGTTAAATTAATTTAATTTAATAATTCCCAGAAAATTATCTATTTATAAATCTGTTAATTAATGAAGGGAATTTTACTTAATTATTCAATTAGTACCATGGCTAACAAAATGAAATAACGAAGAGGAGGAACTTTATTTTCATTTATTGTATACATGTACTTCCTCCTTATTACAGAAGATGCATTTGAACTTTTTTCATAACTGCATAAAATATTCTAATTTATTTTAAGATTTATAATCTCGGAATGTAATAAAATATGCTTTTATTAATATACGTAGTTGTTGCAAACAATAAATATTCCCACAATCAATTTATCCTTCACCGCATACTTCTTACTTTTCCAGAAATGCATTAACCAAATGTAGTTGATATTCCAATAACTGAGATATCTAAAATAATACTATCTTCAAGTATTCCAATAGATTCACAGAAGTCATTTTCGAGCAAGATATCACAGAATAACATTAAACCAGTTCAGTTATGATAATTCAAATGAATCAACGTTGTGTTAGAATAAATTCCACTCCAAAACACTGCTCTCACATTTAGGAGTAATTTTATTTCATTTGGATATTAACAGAGTATTTGGGATATATGCACATAGTATAACTTGTTACACAGATGGTACTATTGAAATTAATTAATAATTGCAAGAAATCTACTTAAATTTTTTATTTATGGTGTAAAATATGAAATTGATATTTGTGTTGCAAGTACTTAATTATTATTATTTTTTTGTAAGTACACTGTTTTGGCCCATCGATAGCTCAGGGGTTAAATTAAAATACTCATACTCAAAATTAAAAACTCAGTGGACTGCGTTGTATATATGTCTCTTTATTTGGAAGGCCTATGGCCAACTCTTCGGTCATTGCACTCTCACTCCCCGCGTCTTAGCGGGGGCACCCCAATCGCTGATCATATTTCACCTCCCCACATTTGGGAAACGATCACAGCTTCTTACAAGTGGTGAGGCACTCAACAAACACTACTAATTTCGTTTGAAAATGTTAATGAAAACCTCGAATTTCACTTTTCTGAAGTTAATGTTACGTTTATTTTCCAGCAAAAAGAAATATAGCTAGTTAACCCTTAAATGATTTTTCTTGTACATTCTTAGGGTGTCCGAAAATTGGTCACAACTGGTTTGCCCGTACATTATACGGGCACTAATATATTCTTCTTCCTCTCTTTGACATTCAAATATGTTTAATTCTTATAGCACGATTATTACTGCTGGTGTTTTTAATTGAAGTTTGTAATCTGTGTATGGTACTGAAATACTTCTCATGCGGGATTTTTCTTTGTGGTGAAAGCGGGAATTTTTTCATTGAAGGCAGGAATTTAGATTCTTGAAAATATATTCAATAAAGAGCAGTGATCAGCAAAACGATGTTCAACATAATGTTTGAGAAGAAATAGAAATTGAAAGATCGTTTAAAAATAATGATATTATCTGCCATGATATCATTCCAATGTAAGATTTAATATTACGCCAGGATTCAAATTGTGTGTGCATATAGAAATACATAAGCATACACAGAATCCTTACCCATTTAAAAATTAGGTACGAACGTGAAATCTTTTGTAAGTATGAGTACATTCTTCATAGGATGCAGAGTGTACTTATAAAAAATATTTAGAGGGATTTTTGTGTTTTATAACTATAAAGTAAAGAAATTTAGTATAAAAACTTTAAAATTGAAAATTAAAATAATATTTTTTTTCTCTTTCGCATTTGGTCAAGTATTTTCATTAGCTATATGCAATATAAAAAAGTGCCTTCTTTGGAACATTTTGGTCAAAAAATTTTTGTTAAACATTTCGAATTTTTTTATGATTGTAAAATAAAGTGTCAACCTCTAAGATTCCTAAAAGCGGTCTTTATTTTAATTTTACGTAAGTTAGAACTCTAGATATATAAATTTTAATAAGGCATATAAAAGTTTAAAAGAAATCCGGAAGTAGTAACATATTGACCAGATGTGAACGACATATGCAGGTTTTGTTTCGTCAAAGCGGCATTTTTTTTTTTTAAATTAGTTATCTGTTTGTTAATCCAGAGTTTGCGTATAATTATTTCAAAAAATTTTGTTACAAACGTTTGACAGCGGCATTTTCGGCTGTCACTTTTTCGTGTTTGCTTAAATT